>JABAKD010000006.1:3400505-3565623 GCA_012845835.1 Undaria pinnatifida | reverse complement strand
TCCACCTTTCCCCCTGCATTCGTCTACCCCTTTCCGGGCCTACATAATAAAGACATCTTAAACTATCTTTTACACACCGCGTGTTGCAGTGCCTCGCTCACAGCCTAGTGTGGCTGTTGGGAGCTTATCCATCCATCGCATATCAGCGCTAATTGAACAGAGCGGAGTCTCAGAATATTTCGGTCAACCCTTTACCGTCCATGAGTCTTGACGTACTCGCCGCGCCCACTCTCATAGAAACCCCTCTCTTCCTTCGTAAGAACGCCTCCTTCTGTTATCTCCTCCTTCACTCCCGCCCCTCCCATCCATGCCCTTCCCGCCTTCCCTTCCACCCCCTCCACCGCTTTGACAGCAACAGCGCGGCTGATCACCAACACATCAAAACACCACCGATACCAATACCAACACCAACACCAACACCAACACCAGCAAAAAAGCTAAAACAACAAAAAAAAATACCCCCCATACCGTAACAAGGCCGACCACGCACGCTAACCTTAATGTAAGCCTCTCTGTAGTCTCGCGGCTCGAGATTGCTCGGCTTCAGCCAGGTGCTCGGCACGTGGTATTCCAAGAAAGAGTTCGCCAAAGAGTTCCCCATTCCCGACATGAACTCCACCTATATAGATATGTAGGCGGTAGGAGGCGTGGGGTAGGGTGAGACGGGGCAAGGAGAACGGGGAGGAGGGGGGGGGGCGGGGGGGCGGTTGCCCGCAAACCACAAGCGCCACCACAAGGGTACGCCAGTTAGCGTTGGAGATTGCAAATACGATCGAGTTAATGGACACGCGAGATGTATGAAAATAAATGGAGGTGTGGTGAGTTAAGCTTTGCGTTTCCCCACTTGATGCTTACCAAAAACACACACACCACAAGACAGCCGTGCTATAAGAGTGTTATAAGGGGAAAAAAGCACGCGCTCTACCACTGAAAGGGAAAACATTAACCGCCCGCCCCACCTCTCATCTTTCCCTCGCCCGCGACGCTAATGTCGTTCGTTGCCTGAGCCCGTTTTGGAGATTCGCTGTCCGACACTCACTGCCTCGCTCAGGGTTTTGATATAAGTTCCACTGAAAAACACCAACGACAAGAACGACACTACCGACATTACAACCAATACCACCTATGACACAACACCATCACTTGCTTCGTATCAACCTTGCTCACAACAGCGACGCTAACATCAGCACCCACAACACCAACACGAACGCCACTGCTCCCCTCACCACGACGCTCACCAGAAGACAAGAACAATACCGCTGCCAACAACAGCACCACCACAACCACCACCAGCCACCACCACCAGCAGCCACATCAGCAGCCGCACCACCAACACTAACACCACCACCACCACCACCACGACCACCACCACCACGACCACCACCACCCACCCGCCCGACCACCACCACCACCACCACCATCTCACCACCACCCCTTCAGCACCACCAACGACGAAAACAGCAACCACGCGACCAACACTAACACGACCAACACCATTGTAAACCCCCCCCGATCCACCACCACGACCACCTCCACCACCAGTCCCGCCCAACCTCCCCCCCCACGACCACCACTCCTACCGCCACCACCACCGACGCCATCACCGCCACCACCACTCACACCACCAATCAACACCATCGCTACCGCTACCACACCACCACCGCAACCCACACCAACACCGACGCCACTGAAGAACGATCAAGCCGACAGGGGCTCGTTGTTGTTCTGACACGATCTCATCGCCACACCTGTACGAAAGGTTGAAAAAAATGTCTAGAGAGCGGAAGAATCACCTCACAGGAATACTGCTGTATGCCATCATTGACGCATTCTACGACATGGATACAGGGGTATATACCGCTTTTTTCCAAAAAGGATTTCCAGTGGTAGAGGTGTTGACCCGAAGCCGTCGGAATACCATTCTTGTTTAACCCATTTCAACCGACTCCTGAAAAATATATCCCATTCTAAATCCAAGCGTTTTGTCCCCGTGTGAAAAAGGGAATGCGGTGCTAAAACGGTAAACATTTATTTAATCTTATACCTATTGACTGTAGGCCATGGTTTCGGTGATCGGGTTGCACTTTCAGTTTACTCAAAACACAAGTGTTTGCCTCGCAGAAGGCCTAATACGAAACATAGAGCTCCTCAACGGTTTAGGAGCATTAGAACAAAAAAAAATCAACGCTCTTCACGGGTCGGGTCACCTCTCGCGGGTCGGGTCGGGTCGAGGAGCAGCGTGATCCGACCCGACCCGTGAGCTTATGAAGAACTCCTGACGCGACCCGTTCCGACCCGTGAAATTTCGAGCTACCTCCTGTCCTGACCCGACCCGTTCCGACCCGTGAGATTTCGAGCTACCTCCTGCCCCGACCCGACTCGACAACGGGACGATTTGGAGAGCACCTAGCCCGACTGGCGGGTCGGATCATGACCCGTGAAAAGGCGCGTGCTACGATAGAGGCGTGCACCAACCGTTGTTTTTCCTTCTAGGTTCCTCAATTTGGGAGCTTAACCCCTTTAGAGCCCTCAAAATTCCTCCCTATACTAATTGCAAGTCGTACTTGTCCCCAAAAAAGGGTTTCCAGTTGTAAAGGCGTTAATACCTCTCCCAAAAACTGATTTGATAAGAAAAATAAAAAACTACTACTAACCGAATGAAAAAAAATCATGTGGTGCTACGTAGATACACATGGAGAATCAGGCGAAAAAACAACGGGTTCTTTCCGACGATTACTAAGGAGCTCCCGTCATTCAGAAAGAAAAGAGATATACCTCTGTCGTAGCCCGGGTCAAAATCCATAAAAAAAAGGTACATCTCCACCGTACCACGTATGTATTACTCTACTCAGTAATATTGTAGTAATATTGTAGTAATATTAAAAGTGTTTACCTGATCCTCCGTCCAGTCGTCCAGCTGTACGGACAACACCTTGGAGATATGAACTCCCATGGCCCTGGAGCAGAAAAAGTAGGGTAGGGTAGGGTAGGGTAGGGTAGGATAGCGTAGGGTAGGGTAGGGTAGCGTAGGGTAGGGTAGGGTAACGTAGAGTAGGTGGGGTAGGGTAGGGTAGGGCAGGGCTGGATAAGGTAGGGTAAGGTAGGGTTTGGGTAAGCTAGTGTCATGGTTACAGGCACGTTTTAGAACCCCACCTGTGACATCCCGCGCACTGCGTGCACAGGAAAACCCCGATGTTAACGCTGGCCCAAGTCGGAACCTTAGCCGTGCAGTCCGCGCACGCCGCATTACCCTCCCGTTCCACCAGGGACCTGCCGGTAGAAAGGGAACCGGAGGCAGAGAGGGAGGGAATGGCGCGCGCGCGGGGGGGGGGGGGGGGGGCAGTGAGACAAGGAGTAAAAGAGAAGAGGGCGAAACAGACATATTTTTGAAACAAAAGAGCACTTATCGAGCTTTTCTGTTGCGAACACGCCGACCAAACTCGCAAGGTTTCGTTCCGCCCCCCCCCCCAACATTCCTCTCATATCAAATCTATATCAGAACCTGCAAGGCTTCGTCTTGCCCCCCCCCCCCCCCCTCTCAAAAACCCGAAGCCCCTCCCCCCTCCCCTCGCCTTAATCTATCTCGAAGGTGGTAGAACTCCTTGGAGGTGGCGTCTCTTGGCACAATCTGCACCACCGCGTCTGCCCCTCTCGCCGACCTGGTGTGTTCGCCCTTAAATTTATCTCCCTCGCCTGCGGAACGGGGTAAGTGAACGGGGGGGAAGGGGGGAGCGTAATCACAACATGCATAGACGTGGTCTCTAAGGCCATAGGCCCTCGCATCTCTACAAAACCGGGACGGAGCGTGTCGGGTTTCACCGACCAAGCAGGCATTGCTTGGCTCGAAGGGGGGGGGAGGTGGTTGAAGCGTTACATGCGGGAAAATAAAAAAAAAGCAAGGAGAAAAGAGAAACGGAATCAGAGAAGGAAGCCAGAGTAATCCGAGAAAAACAGACTTACCTCGATCCAAGACAACAAAAAAGACAAAATAAGGCGAAGAACAACGGTATCTATAAATAGTAGAACAGGGAGAAACGTAACGGGAAGGGACGGAACATAGCAAGGAGGAAAAAAACAACACGAAAAGAACCATAAATTCGAGACACCACAGATAATATTCAGCGAAGCCCCCCTCGATAGTGCCAGTCTAGCATTGCCGGTTGCCCGCTACAGTGCCTGTGAAATTGCTTGGCACAGATTGGAGCAAGCAGTAGCAGTATGGGAGGGATGTGCCGGTTGCAGGTACAGCAGTGGATACCCGTGGCCATGTTCGTTCAGGTCGCACATTGATTCATTTCACTGGTGCGTCCTCTTCGTCTCGCGTGTGTTTTAGGTGGGAAAAGGGTAGTATTTCCCGGGCCGAATATTTATTTGATGTTACGGTTTTTCGGGTCTTCCTACGGCTCCAGCACCTTTGTGTTCACGGACCTTAGATTTTTTATAAGAGTTAATGTGAGACAACAACAACAACAACAACAACACCAACACCAACACCAACACCAACACCAACACCACCACCACCACCACCACCAACAACAACAACAACAAACAGTACCGGTATTTCCAACCGACCCCTACCGGCACTAGGTTAGTGCCGGTTGCCCGATACAGTGCCTGTGAATTTGCTTCTTGGCACATATGGAAACAATCAGTAGTGACAGTATGCGAAGTAACGCCGGTTTCCGCTATAGCGCTGATGTTTTCGGCTGGCGCATACCGGCACCATGTTGAGTAGTGCCGGTTGCCCACTATAATGCCCGTGAATTTTCTTGCCACAGAAAGGAGCAAAGATGACGGCTGACGGTCAAGTCATGACCCGTCAAGGCGTTTTAGGACTTCCATACTAGCATTAGTGTGTGGAGTTCCTTGGCGGCTGTCCATCAACGGGCAAGAGCGCCGTCAACCCACATCTCCGGACGGGAGCAAGCAGTAGCGGCAGTACCCGAGGTATGTGCCGCTTTTGTGTCGGTTTTCCGGCTGGCCCATACCGGCAACACCACAGAGGGACCAGAACTCTACCAGGTGCATTCGTTTATACTCAGTATATAGGAGGGGGAAAAGAAGACGAAAAAAAAAAAAAACACGCCGCCATTAAAGCAGAACATCGGACGAGCGAACGAAAACGGAAAAATAAAAACAAAAAAAAAGCAACATGCAGCAGTTGAAACGTTGAAACAGAACATCGGACGAGCGAACGAAGAAGACAGGGAAAAATAAATAAATAAACAAAACAAAAATAGACAACATGCAGCAACAGCAGTTCAAGCAAAACATCGGAGGCAGCAACCAGTGTCACACCACCACCAGCAACCAAAGAACCAAAGGTTGTCGCAACAGCAAAAAGATGGGATAACAACAGCCACAACCATATCTACAACGCCCACGAACCCACGCCAACACAACAACGATTGCCACAACAACCAGCACGACCAGTTGCAGCCACAGCAAACATGTAAGAACGGCAGCTCAGCAATGATGTGATATTGGAAAGATGAGTTTCGACAAAATCTTCGATCTCACAGCTGGAGTGTATTTTCATTTTCTATAATACAGGCTCAACAACAGCGGCGGCCAAAACAGCGGCAATCACTACTGGACAAACAGTACGATCGCAACAACAGAAATACCACCACCGATATCTCACCGCCACCTGATACCACCACCAATATTTACACACACGTCCCTTACACATTGGACAAATGTTTTTCACGATGTTTCTACCCCGCTTCTTCCTTTCCCTCATATCCCCCCCCCCCCCCCCCCCCCCTCCTGGTTGGTGAAAACCCGACGTGCTCCGTCCCGTCTTAGTAGGAATGCGAGGGTCTATGGCCATACAGCTACGGCCATGCACAAACTGAGTACCCCCCCCCCTCCCTCCCGTCGGCCAAAGGTCATCCACGTTTTTTTGCAAGCCCTGCTCGTCTTCGGATTTCATTACCTTTCCTCTTCAGTATCCCTCCCGCCCCCCCGCCCCCACTCAGGCCAAATACCTTTCAATACGTTCATCCCCCCCTCCTGCCCGCACCCTCGTATCTTCCTTCCTCTAAAATCCCCACCCCCTCTCCCCTCTCTCGAAAAAACGCCATGTGGGTGTTTCTTTCTCAATCTCTGTTAGTATTCGTATAGCACAACGCATATAGCGCCGGACTCCCCTCCCTTTCCCGTTGGCCAAACGCCTGCCACGTTTTTCCTTTCCCGCTTGCTGCTCGCCCTCGTTTACCCCCCCCCCCCCCTCTCCCACCCGCACCACCCGTCGAGGTCATCTCCTGAGGCCTACTAGTTTCAGCAATCTTGCCCTCTCACACTGCCCCCTCGTCCCGCCCGTGCCCCCTCCCCGCATTTGCTTTGGTTGATTGCCATCCACGGTGTTCCATTCCCATTCCGTGCTGCTCTTCTCCCCCGCTACCCCACCCAAAGGCGCCCACCCACACACCGCCGCCATCCCCCCTCTCTCTACCAACACCGACATCTATAACAAAATTATAGTAGTTCTACCTCCCCTTCCAAACGTTCCCCCAACACCGCCATCTGATCCCTCCTCCCCCCCTCTGCCCCCCTTCTCTACCCCCTCCACCTTTCCTCTAACAACACCGACATCTAACTGACCAAACTTTGAATGGTTGGCCTGAGACGGGCATCGTTATCTGGCGTCCTCCTCCCTCCCCCCTCCCTCCACTCCCCCTTTCTGACACCAAATTCCAATATATCACATATTCGTATTAGTACTCGCCTCTCCCTTAAAACCCGACACCGCCATCTGACCTCCCCCCCCCCCCCCCCCCCCCCCCCAACATCCAATATATCACATATTCGTATTGGTACTCGCCTCCCCCTTGAAAACCCGATACCGCCATCTTACCTCCCCCCGCCCCCCCTCTCCTCTAGCACATCGGTGTCTGACTGACCTAGCTCGACCTGGATGGCCTACAGATGCTGATCATAGACGGGTTCCCCTCCCGCGCCCCGCTCATCCCTCCCGTCTTCCTCTTTAACAATACCGATGTCTGGCTATCCTAGCTTGCCCTGGACGGTCCGCAAATAGTAATCACCCTCTCCCTCCCCCCCCCCGCTCGCCCTCTGGAGTTCCACATCACAAGTAGTTATTGTTGGGATGCAACTCGCCCGTCATACGACTCGCCGAATACCTCACGGCGTTTTGCGCTTGGTGCACGTGATTCCTGCCTGGTCGATGAAAACCCGACGTTATCCGTCCCGTCATTCTAGGAAAGCGAGGGTCAATGGTCCCAAGACTACAGCTGTGCATGAAATGAGTAACCCTCTCTCTGGCAACGCCAACACCTAACCTAACAATTAAGAGTATTCATAGCCGCCTCCCCCTCAAGCCTAACACCCCCATCCGCCCCCCGCCCGCCCCTTCCCTCACCTCCCTCTTCATCTCTAACAACACCGCCCGCCCGCCCCTTCCCTCACCTCCCTCTTCATCTCTAACAACACCCCCCGCCCGCCCCTTCCCTCACCTCCCTCTTCATCTTTAACAACACCCCCCGCCCGCCCCTTCCCTCACCTCCCTCTTCATCTCTAACAACACCGCTGTCTCACCTAGCTTCGTCTCAATCGCTTGCAGATGGTCATCGTCATCACCCCCTGCCCCCCTTGTTCCCACCCCAGCTTCTCTAGCGACACCGACATCTAACACATTACATAATGATATGGTTCGTTGCCTATACTCAACACCGCCATCTGACTCCCTCCCCCCCCCCCCCCCCCCCCCCCCCCCCCTCCCGCCTCTCCTCTACCAACACCAATGTCTGACTGACCTAGCTTGGCCTGGATGGCCTGCAGATGGTCATCGTCATCCGGCCCCGCTCCCCCATCCGCCCCCCCATCCGCCGAAGTGTCCATCAGCGATCTCAAAGCGGGCGACGATTCCAAAACTTCCCTGTGCCATCCAGAACACCAAACAAAAGAAGGAACGTTTTTCCTTCAGAGCACGCGGCATATATCGTAGTCGCTTTTGTTCGTAGCTCAAAAACAAAATTGCCTACGTCCTATCATACAACCTGGCATTTAGTAGCCCCTCCATATATCGCCTCCCCCGAACAAACAAACACCTCCCATGTACAAATACTTTTCACCTAGCTCAAAATTCCCCACCTAAAGTATAAATACCAATACTTACCATTATAGTGGACAAAAAATAAGACACCTCCCAATCAAAACTCACTCATATAGTATATTACAAGTACCAACAACGCAGCTTGCGAAGATGAGTATTGACCTGAAATTCGTCAAACTCACGGCTGGCGTCCTTGAAAATTAGTTAAAAAATACTGACTCGTGTTGCAATAGAGGTATACCTTTTTTTGGCGAAACTGGTTTCCTGAATGACGCGGCTCCTCAACCCAACATTGTCGGAAACTTCCCATGGTCTGGTCGATCCCATGGTCTGGTCGATGTTACTTGCCGGGCTAATTGTTTTTCTTCACGTGTGGTGTTCAAGAGGCTTACAAGTACTCCTTTTCAAACGTGCGACACCCCCGGGACTTGACCCCTTTACAACTGGAAACCCGTTTTGGGGGGATAAAATTACTTGGATTTAGTATATAGGGAGGGGTTCGGGGGCTCTAAAGCGAGCCAAACACATCCGGAAGAGAATATTGTACTAGTACGTGAGTAAGTCCCAGCTTTCATCTTTTACTGTAAGAGAAGGGGAATATTGTTATACTTCGAAGTATTACGTAAGTACGTCCCAGCTTTCATCTTTTATTGTAAGAGAACCAGCTTCTTCAAAGTAAGGAAATAATGGTACCATTTTTGCAAAAGAAAAAACGGTACCTGGTATATTTTAAAACAAAACTATATTGTAAAAACAAAAGTACACTCCGGCTGCGAGATCGAAGATTTCGTCGAAACTCATCTTCGCAAGCTGTGTGTGATACTCCGATCGCGCGTATTACACGGGGTGTGTATCCTCATTAAGGATATAGGTCGGGGACTTCCCTCTTGGAACTACAATGTAGCTTGTACCAGAGTCAACAGGGTGATGTTAAAATCAATCTGTGCGCGGAAACTATAAAACCCGCTTCTGAGGGGGACAAAATCTATACTCGAAGTATACATTATCATAAGCATATAGACCCCAACAGTATTCAAAACGAAAGGTTAGGTCCGCAGTTGAGGAGGTCCCGTCAGACCGGGAGGGGGGGGGGGGAAGGGGGGGGGGGGGAGGGGGGGGGCTACCCCTAGCATCGCATCAGGGCGTGAAAACATGAACGAAATCAAACAGCCTTGAAAAGGGAGAAAAAAACAATCAGCAAAACAAAAAAGCAAAGCAAAATGTCCTGGTACAATGTATTATATACTTCGAGGTACGCGGCACTAACGACGAGTAGTCTGACCTAAACGCCCTGACTCCATCCGCCTGCCCCAGGAGATCACTGATCAGATGCACCTGAAGCGCAGAGGAGGGGAGGGGAAGGGAGGGGAGGGGAAGGGAGGGGAGGGGAGGGGAGGGGAGGGGCAGAGGGGGTAGGAAGGGTTTGCCAAGTAAGGAGGCATGCTACGATAGAGGTGCCGTACATGCCACGAAAGAGGTGCACCTGCTCTTTTTTTTCCCTTCTAAGGGTGGTGGCTCGATGAGCTCTACACCTCTACCACTCAAGAACGATTTTGAAGAAACACTAAAGGGCAACTCCTCGTTGACTAAACGCATGGCCTAGGTACGAAAAATAATCATGTTACTAGAAACAAGAATGGATGCACGATTTTGGGTTTAAGGAGGACGTCCCGTTTTCCAAAAAAGCAAATAGCCAAAATGGGGGTATACCTAATAGGCCTCTATCTCAGCACGCGTCGTGCACCCCATTTTTTTTCATGAGGTTCCCGGCTGTTTAGGAGCTCTCTACACAAGCAGTACCATACCCAATCCGAAAACTGGTTCGGAGAAAACAAAAGAGTGACCTGCCTGAAATGAACAACGCCACGAACTATACATACAGGTATGCAAACGTACACAACGGAAAATATCTTCAAAAAAAGATAACTGTGAAATTTCCGACAATTTTGGTTCAAGGAGCTCCGTCATCCATAGATCAGAAAGCCAAAAATGTCTTCCTCTATCGTAGCACACCTCTAATTTAGAAGTGGGGAAGGGGAAGGGGGGAAGGGGGGGAGGGGGTAGCCTGGGAGGGGGTAGCGTGGGAGCGACAAGCATACGCAAGGGGCGGGACGGCGGGACAGAAGGGATAATGGGCGGGGGCGGGGGGGGGGTAGGCGGGGGGGGGGGGAGGGGAGGTACTCACTTGTTGCGTGTCTCAGTCGTTTGACCTTTGACCACGCATCCCTTTCGAGACGGAGCACCGTTCCTACTCCTTACAGAGACACCTCCAACACTCGGACTCTCGGCACAGTTAGTTTACTTTGTATGTTACACACTTCAAAGTGTTTAGCTTGTCTTATCTCCTTCCTGTCTCGCCGTCTGCGGCCACCATCTATATCCTAGGATCGCGATCGCTTTCTCGATACAATCTAATCTGCCAAACATCTCCGAAGGGGTAGGGGGTGGGGGTACTCATTTGTTGCGTGCCCTAGGTGCCTTAGTCATTTGACCATTGACCACGCATCCACTTCGAGAAGGAGCACCGTTCCTACTCCTAATAGACACCTGCAACATTTGGGCGCTCATTACGCTTCTTCCATATACTATACATAGAAACTGTTTGCTTATCTTATCCCCGTCCTGTTTCGCCGTCTACGACCACCATCTATCTCCTAGGATAGCGATCGTTTTCTCGCTACTCTTTAGTCTACCAAACTCTTCCATGCCACATACGTCAAATTTCCTCGTCTCCTCCTCTAATGCATCCCGTTCCTCCTTGTATATTCCACATTCTCCTACTACGTAAGTCCTACTCTCTATTGTTGTGCCACACGGACACATAATGTGGGGGGGGGGAGGGGTAAATAAACGTAGAAGGGGATAGGGGGAAGTCGGCGTGAAATGATAAACACGGGGGGTGGGGGGGAGGGGAGGGGAAGGCGGGAAGGTGTAGCAGTATAAAAAACTATCGTTTCAAAATTGCTCCGACGTGTTTTAGTCTGGTCGAACATGTCCTGTATAGGGGAAGAGCAGGCGTTTTAGGCAGGGGCGGACGGCAAGAGCCAACTCGCTCTTGAGGGCTGTTCAATTTTTTCGTTTTCGGGTTTGTCTTTTTCCGCAAGGTGTTGTAGAAGAGGGGCGGGGGGAGGTACTCCTTTCATGCATAGCCGTAACCATTAGACCATAGACCCTCGCATCCCTCCAAGACGGAGCACGTCGGGTTTTCACCGATCAGGCAGGCATCGCGTGCACCAAGAGCGCGAAGCGCAGCGTTGAGGTGAGCGGTGGTCGCATGAAGGGTGACCTGCGTCGTGCTAAGAACCACTCGTGGGGCGAACTTCAGCACCGTGTGCTTACTTTCTTGCATACGGGTGACAGCTTCGAATGCGTTTTGGTTCTCTGGAGTGGGGGTCTTACTTGCTGATTGCCTCAATTGACCATAGACCACGCCTCGCTTTCGAGGCGGGGAGGAGCACCGTTCCTACTCCTAAAAGGCGAGACACCGCGAACATTTGGGCGGTCAGTGCGTTTCTTCCATACTTCAAAAAAACGTTTCGCTTAACTTATCTCCTTCCTCTTTGACTATCTGTGGCCACCATCGGTCTCCTAGGATAGCGATCGTTTTCTCCCTACTATCTAATGCATCAACATTTCTCCAAGTTAAATCCCTTTATTTTGCGCATTTCTCAACACATTCTGCACATAATTGGGCCCTCACAAAAAAGGGTGCCCGCACTAAAGCGGGGAAACGACCGAAGCACAAGGTAGTGACAAGGCGATATCACCGCACTAAACTGGAGGCATGCACTGCAGGGGAACGCACTATAGCCGGAACACAAGTGCATTGTCACCTTCCGTTCGAGGTTAATCGCTGCCGCCATCCGGGGGTGCTTATCGTTCCATTCCTCACGATATCATAACAATCCATATTCACTGCACTAAACTGGGAGCCCGCCCTAAATTCTACCGCACTATAGCCGGAACACAAGTGCATTGTCACCTTCCGTTCGTGGGTAGTCGCTGCCGCCATCCGAGGGGTGCTTGTCATTCCATTCTTCACGAGTTCATGACAATCGATTTTCACCCCACTAAACTGGGAACCCGCACTAAACTCCACCGCACTCAGGTAGGAACGCGACTATATGACGAGGTCGTGACAAGCACATATCGCCGCACTAAACTGGGGGGAGGGCGCACTAAGGTAAACGCACTAAACGCGGGATTGTCACCTTCCGTTCGTGGTTAGTCCACCGCACTCAGGTAGGAACGCGACTATATGACGAGGTCGTGACAAGCATATATCACCGCACTAAACTGGGGGGGGCGCACTGAGGGAAATGCACTAAACGCGGGATTGTCACCTTCCGTTCGTGGTTAGTCGCTGCCGCCATCCCCGGGTGCTTGTCATTCCATTCCTCCTCCCACGTAGCTTGCCTGTAAACGGGTGAAACCAATAAACGAGGAAGGCGGGGTTTGGAGGGGATGGGGGGTGTGTGGGAGGTGGGCGGGGGTGGGGGTGGTGAGGGTGTGAGTTTGGAGAGTGGCGTTGGTGGGTGTGGGGTACGCGCGTTGGAGATGTAAAATGCGGGGGGTGGGGGGGAAGGGTAGGGAGGCTGGGGGGGGGGGGGGTGGGGGGGTTGGGAGGTTGGTGTGGAGGGGTTCTACGTTGCCTGCTTGTCAAGGGGTACACGCAACGAACACATGGCAGCGGGGCGGGGGAGGGATGGAGGGGGTGGGGGGTGAGGTTCCGGGGGGGTGGCGGTTGAGTTTGTGGTGGGCGGGGGGGGTGCGGTGATGGGGGGTGGAGGATAGGAATAGGGGGAGGGGGGCGGAGTTGGGTTGGGGAGGTTGCGGTGGGGCGGGGGAGCGGGGTGCAAGCGCTGGAAATGTGGAAAGCGGGGGTTGGGGGGGTTGAAGAAGGGATATACTACGTGGAAATAGAGTGAGATACTTTAATGTGAACCCCTTTAGGCCGCAGAGATAGCGACCAGATCGCAATAATTTAGTGAGTTCAAATGTTGGGCTAATCAGCCGTGCGACGAGATATATGAGCGAGCATAAGCGCAGGTAGGCCCATCCTGCGCCCGTGCGGTACGCATCCTTGCACACCTCGGACACGTCACGATCTTGCACAACTCGGACCCGTCATGACCTTGCACACCTCGGACAGGTCACGATCTTGCCCACCCCGGACACGTCACGATCTACGGTACAGTAGATCGTCCAGTATCATTAATCTGTCCTAATGATACGCCGAACAAGATTTGTGCAGTAAAAGCCCAACCCAGGAAACATGTGCTACTGTAGATGGTGTAGACCATTATAAGGCCCCCACCGGCAACATGATCTATAGGCCATGCAAATCATATAGATCATGAGTCTGTCTGCACTGGAAGGCATATGTCATTAACGGTTCAACAGGGATCTGATGTGATACATCATGCAGGTGATCCGACTCCCACTCGGCAACATGATCTGTAGGCCATGCAGATCACATAGACCACGGATCTGTCTGCCCTGGAAGGCATATATCATTAACGGTTCGACAGAGATCTGATCTAATCATGCACCTCATAGGGCTCCCACTCGGCAACATGATCTGTAGGCCATGCAGATCATACAGATCTTGGGTCCGTCTGCCCTGGAAGGCATACATCATTAACGGTTCAACAGGGATCTGATCTGATAGATCATGCAGATCATACGACTCCCACTCAGCAACATGATCTGTAGGCCATGCAAATCATATAGACTAGGGATATATCTTGCCCTGGAAGCCAAACACTGTTAATAGGGATATTATCTGTCCGAGATTCGAATCCTTGCGTTGAATTTCGACGACAATCTTGAAACATCCGAGGATGAACGCCCGAATGGGTAGGGTGGGCCGTAACTGGACCAAGTCCGGCGGAAGGCTGTTTTTTTCTCAATGGCCAGGTGTTTTGTTAGTGGGTGAGCTTGCGCAAGTCCCACACTACGCGGAAGGATGACATTCCGGGTGGCTATCTCCACAGCGCTTGATCCCCAAGGACTTATGTCGTGTCGACATACTCACGCATCCGTCTACAACGGCAGCGTGCGCTGCTGGAGTAGTAACGGGGACCGCGGGTAGGGACAACTCGCGTGTTGTCGCCACCACGGGAACTGAAGGGATACGCCAGCTAGCGCTCGATTGCGCTTACAGCTGATATAAATTTTACACGCACATGTGGAAAAATACGTGGAAGTGTGGCGAGCTTAAGCTTCATTCTCCCCCCATCCGCCGTAAAATAATAACAAATGAATAAAAATCGATAGCAAGCGCGTTGGCGGGTGTTTGTAATCGTCATTTTATACCGTAATTTGGCTGTCGCCCTGCTATCCCTCCATACATATTAGCGGTGGATTGCGCTTACAATTGAGATAAATTGAACACACACACGCATAAAAATACGTGGAAGTTTGGCGAGCTTTAACCCCTTTAGAGCCCCCAAATCCCTCCCTATGCTAAATTCAAGTTAAATTGTCCCCCAAAAAGGGATCCAGTTGTGAAGGGGTTAAGCTTCAATCTTCCCCCATCCGCCGCAAATTAATAACAAACAAATGAAAATCTATACCAAGCACGTCGGCGGGCGTTTGTAATCTTCATTATGTATCGTCATTTGGCTTTTCGTCATGTTTTCCCTCCATAAAGTCCACAGCAGTCCCCAAAAGGTTGGGTCATCAGAACAAGTTAACACGTGTGTATTTGCCCCGCAAAGATTCGAGATTACCCCGCACGTTCGGCACAACCTAAAAGCCTACCGGTAGAAAAACAAAGGTTGATGGGGGGTCTTATCGGTTCTCGGGGTATCGTAACCACCTGTCGCACCGGTAGCGTATCAGGTTATCCCCGAGCCTGGTATAGGTCGGTTTCGTGAGTTCGAATCCCCATGAGTGCATACTCGTAAAAATTCGTGGGGACCTTTTTCTTGTGCACAAATCGACTTGCGGAAGGCGCGAGAGCGTGAGTTAGCAACACTCGATGGAAAATGGACGGGCAATGGGAATGCTGAAACCCTATGCGCGATAAAAATTGAAGGCAAGAACCGGGGTGGAGAAGGGACGATACCTGTGACCACGGCTTGTCCAGAAGCTGGAAAGTAAACGTGTGTGAAAAAAAAAAAAAAAACACCCGAGCGGCGGGCGAAAATAAAAATACTCCGGAGTATAAGAAAATGAGCCCGCCTCTGCTCTCCGGCACAGCAGTCCAAACGATGACATGCCCCGGCCTCTCGTTGCCACCCAGCCTCCAGGGCAGTTTTTTCTCGGCTGCTGGGTGTTTGGAGGGTGGGTTTAGTTGGGCCGACAGTAGCAAAAAATACACCAGAGTATCAGATGCTTGGTACCTGTGCGTTGTCTTCACATCAAACCGTTATTTTTGATTTCGACATATACCCATCGACATCAGTAGTACACCCAGTGCCCGTGCTGATTCTTCATCCTCGAGCGAGATACAAATTCTGTCGTCACAGACTATGTGTTGTTTTTTTAATCCCATTTACTATTGTTATCCTCGCACTAGTCTCCTTTTCACCCTCCCTCCCTCCCTCCCAGTAGTAGCTCAGATCCGGGGTCACATAGCGGACCCTCCTCCCCCGTCCCCACTGCAATACTGTGCCCTCATTTTTATCGCGAACATACGTAGTTCAGCATTTTTCTTCTCTCGTCGACTCGCGTCGAATTGCACCTACCCACGCTGCTAGGCGCTCTCAGCAGTTGATCCTTTTAGCGAGAGATAAAACCAAAAAACACTTCTGGCTACCTGGTACACAGTAACAGGGGCACCAGGTGTAAAATATCAAAGCACCAGGTGTAAAGTATCTAAAAAGCACCCATGTATTAGACTATAGGATATTACAACCCCAACCCAACCCAAAGCAATGCACACTGGTACCAGGTATTACATGACGTCAGTTTCAGGCTGGAAAACTAAACCTGATGTCAGAACACAGGGCGAAAAGGGCGTAGTAAGCCTTCCAAAAGAAAACAGCAAAGTACCCGGCAACAAAAAACATACGAGGTACCAGAGATTGTTGTCTCACATATTTTTTTTGCACACACACATCTACTTTCCAGACTCTGGACAAGCCGTGGTCACAGGTGTCGTCTCTTCTTCCCCCCGGTTCTTGCCTTCAATTTTTATCGCGCATAGGGTTCAGCAATCCCACTGCTCGTCTATTTTTTCATCGAGTGTTTGCTAACTCACGCTCTCGCGCTTTCCGCAAGTCAATTTGTGCACAAAAGAAAAAGTCACCACACGAATCTACACGAGTATGCACTCGGGGGGATTCGAACTCACGAAACTGAACTGTTGTTGTTCTCACATTAACTCGCATAATCAAGTCCGTGGACAACAGGACAGGCTCCAGTAACGCTGGAGCTGAGGAATACCCCAGGGAAAAAAAACAAACAAACCTTATAACCAGGCTCGAGGATAACCTGATACGCCACCGGGGCGACCGGCATTACCTGGTACCAGGTAAAATATGATACTAGTAGCAGGCATATTTTTCAGTTGACCAGAGGCGGATGGGAGCATTATTTATCCTCTCACCCCATTAATAATTTCTAATTTCCGTATCGCCACCCGAGACGGCCGTTCATGTTACCGTACCTGCTCTCAAATGAATAAAACGAGTTATTGAATTTTATTGCATACATTACATATTACCAAAATAAAAAAACACTCCAGCTACTGCTTGTGAGATCGAAGATTAAGATTTTGTCGAAACCCATCTTTGCAAGCTGTGTGTGATACTCCGATCGCGCGTATTACGGGCTGTGTGTCCATATATTATAAAAAATGAAAATACACTCCAGCTGTGAGATCGAAGATTTCGTCGAAACTCATCTTTGCAAGCTGTGTGTGATACTTCGATCGCGCGCATTACGACTTGTGTGTCCTCATTAAGGATATAGATCGGCGACTCCCCTTGCAACTAGAGTGTAGCTATCAGGGTCAACAGGGTGATTTTAGTCAGTCTGTGCGCGGAAACTATATAACCCGTTTCTGAGGGGGACAAAATCTGACAGCTGTGGAGGGAAATGTATCCTTTTATCAAGTGAATCTTTTAAGTCGAATAACCGGTGAGGGGGGTGGGCGGAGTTTTGAAGGACGTGGGGGCCTGGTTTTGATCAAAAGCGAGCGGGTTTGGAGGGGGGGGGGGGGGGGGGGGGGGGGGGGGGAAGGGGGGGGCAATTTGTGCATGTAAGTTATAAATCCTTTCAAGGGGATAAATCTGACGGTTTTGGCACCAGTTTATTATTGGGGGGGGGGGGGGGGGTTGGGGCGGGGGTGGTTAAGGATATATATATATATGAAACAAAATATTCGATCTCACAGCTGGAGTGTATTTTTATTTTTATTATAATAATCATCAAGGATATATAGGTATACATCATGTTGCATCATATAAATTTGATATTGTTGTTGTTGTTGTTGTCGTCTCACATTAACTTTTGTAAAACATCTAGAGTGCGTGGTCACAGTGCTGGAGCCCTAGGAAGATCCGAAAAACCAAATGGAATAAAAAATCGTCCGGGAAATACTACCCTTTCCCGTCTAAAAACGCACGATACGAAGGCGCACAAGTGAAGTGATTCAATGTGCAAACTAAACTCACATGGCCGCGGGTATTCACTCAACTACGACATAGAGTGCCCCTGTTCCCACAACTAACCAACTCGCGGCTACAAACTACAGCGGTTGGGCTGCCTGCACCGTACGAACCGCACGGTAATCGTGAGCACAGACGCACGCGTCTGCTGTCTGAAGTGCTGTTAGAATGACGACCCGCGGGCACGCAGCGAAAAAAGAGCAATCGAACCAAAAACCACCATAAAAATATCAATGATCGCCCCGTCTTTCCATGTTATCTGACAGGTTGCAGCGCAGCTATGACGCCTGAGCCTGAAAATTAAAAATTGCGGGGGGTCGTTCCCCATGAAGGGTATACAACTCTACCAACTCTACAAAAATCAGTGACGCAAGTAACATGTTGTAATACTGCCTCGAAGAAAACCCTGAAAAAAGACGATCGCTGCTCTCGTGATGATGGTGTGCGTACGGGTCGTGGGTCTCCGTGTGCCATCCTCCTGCTGTGGTTCTCCATGGCCGCCTCATCGCCTTAGCTCATTCGACCCGCTCATTCGCACTTGCTCTCGTTGACGCTCAATTCCAATCGGTTCCCCTTCTCCCCCGTCCCAAGAAACAAAATGCCCCTCGCAGCTTGCGGTGCTGATCTGAAAAAGTAAAGATTTCGTTCAGGGAGAGTTCAATCCGTCTCTTGCCCGCACGTCGACGCTCAGTCGCCCTCCTCCTCCGTCGTCGAATTCAGCCTCCTGCCGGCGCAGTTCCCTCCACTCAAGCCAAGACTGCGCCGTAGTGTGGCTCGTGGTGGCGCCTGCCTCCGCGCGAGCATCCCGATCAAGCATTGCTGCTCCGCCGCTGCTGCCTAAAAGACGCGCGAATCGTAGGTGACCATGCCTAACGCACCACGTACGACCCAACTCTACCGCCACGCTTAAGCCTCGCGGCCACACGCAGCAGCAAGAAGGTATCACTCCTTGAGGGTGAGTCCGGCCGTACACCCGCCAGAAAAACTCCCCTCACTCGCTACAAGCCTGCTAGGGCATGTCTCGCAGCATGCCTTACCGAGGCGGCAAGGGGAACGGAGGAGTATACTTCCCCTGCTTGCGACTCTACGTAACTTATTACGTACGTGTTATTTTGCTTCAGGTCCGTTTTCTATTTCTCTCGTTCTTTCTTTTCTTTCCTCCTTACTATTGGGTATGGTATCAATTTCTGTTTCTCCTCGCGGATTTGTGCATTGGTTGGGTTCCCTGGGTGGGATGCGAGTCATGAAGAGTGTGCACCGATATAGGCCTCGCATGAAAAATACCACGCACGCCAACTTCCGATTAAATCTGCTCACATTTTTTGACGGATGCATGAGTTGCTTCAGCTATGTACGACATGTGTGTGAAAATACACTCCAGCTGTGAGATCGAAGACAATATATTACACACAAGCTTGCAAAGATGACTTTCGACGAAATCTTCGATCTCACAGCTGGAGTGTATATATACTTCATGTGACCTAAACCTCTTGAACCCCCCCCCCCCCCCGCCCCCCCCCCCCCCCCCCCCCCCCCCTTTTTTTTCTTTTTTTTCTTTTTCCGCTCACTCTTGTTCAAACGCCCCACCTAACATCGAAATCTGCCAGAGTAATACACTTCCACGCACTTTATATCACTCCATTATCTTTCTAGAGCCATCCATGCCGTTGCTGCAATTCACCCCCTCCCCCCCCCCACACACGCCCCCTCCTTCCCCACCACCCGCACCATCGCCTAGACGCGTATAGCAAACCCCTACATCTATGCGACCTAAAGATGTTTAAAGAACCCTTTCGCCCCCCCCCCCCCCCCCCCTCCCCCCCCCACCCCCACCCCCTCGAACGCTCCCCCCCCCCCCCCTTCCCCTCCCACCCCCACCCCCTCGAACGCTCCGCCCTCTCCTCACTGGTTGTACGACTTACAGGATATACATGATAAACTGGTGCATTCCTTCCAAAACCGTCAGATTATCCCGTTAAAGTATTTATAGTTTCCACGCACAGATTGAGCTGCCCCGCCCGTCCCGCCCCCGGCTCCCTCTTGATCAAACCCCGGCCCCCACGTCCTTAAAAACTCAGCCCTCCCCTCACCGGTTATTCGACTTACAGGACTCACTCACTTGACAAACTGATGCATTTCCTTCGACAGCTGTCATATTTTGTCCCCCTCAAAAACGGGTTTTATAGTTTCCGCGCACAGACTGACTAACCTCAACCTGTTGACCCTGATAGCTACGAGTACACTGCTGTAGTTGCAAGGGGATATATTACACACACCCCGTAATACGCGCGATCGGAGTATCACACACAGCTTGCAAAGATGAATTTCGACAAAATCTTCGATCTCACAGCTGTAGTGTATTTTTAATTTGATTATACACTGCTGTAGTTGCAAGGGGAGTCGCCGACCTATATCCTTGCTGTACGTAGTTGAGTGGATACCCGCGGCCATGTGAGTTCAGTTTGCACATTTGACCTTTTCACTTGTGCGCCTTTTTCCATATCGTGCGTTTTTAGGCGGGAAAGCGTAGTATTTCCCTGACGAATTTTGATTTCACTTGGTTCTTCGGATCTTCCTAGGGCTCCAGCACCTTTGTGTGACCACGGACTCTAGATTTTTTGACAAGAGTTAATGTGAGAAAACAACAACAACAACAATGAGGACACACAACTCGAAATACGCGCGATCGGAGTATCACACACAGCTTGCAAAGATGAGTTTCGACGAAATCTTCGATCTCACAGCTGGAGTGTGTTTTCATTTTTTATAATATACGTACTTGTACTACTTGTGGTTTGCTTTGTGTTTTCCCCCAGGTGGGGTATTCTTCCACACACTCCAGAGTTGCTGGAGCCTGTCTTGTGACCACGGACTTGATTATGCGAGTTGATGTGAGAACAGCAGCAGCAACAACAACAACAACAACAACAACAACAACAGAATGTTGACCTGATAACTGGTATATAGTACTAGTTTAAATCTTGACTGCTGTTGTAATACATGGTAGTTCAAATCTTAACTTTGTACCTGGTGGTTTAAAATCTTGACATTGTTGTGAAAAGTTGAAAGTGTTTCTATTGGGCCAGTTCATTTTTTTCTCCAGCTCAATCTGTAAATAGCTTTATACCTTCAGCGACCTGGACCTTCTGGACAACGAGCCGTGGTCACAGCTTTCTTCCCTTCCCCCCCCCGGTACATGCCTTCATTGTTATCGCGCATAGGGCTCAGCATTCCCACTTTTCAGCTTTTTATGCTCGTCGATTTCCATCGAATTTTATTTCGTTTATTCTGGCGTGATCATCTCCTTTTCCCTCTCTCTACACCATATCATATCATACATATTCAAAAAGTTCAACCAAAAGCTCAAAAGATGTTTTCACATGAAACGCATGTATACGCCGTAGACTACAAAAGCACGTACATACGTAAAAAAAATGAATTCCTCAGCTCCAGAGTGACCTAGAGCCTGTCCTGTGACCACGGACTTCATTATGCGAGTTTATGTGCGAACAACGCGCAAAAAACCAAACATCATGAACACAAAATAAACACGAACAGCTGCTACAACGCAACACCACAAACTCGTCCAAAAAGCTCCCCATTGCCCTGCCTTGCCGCGCAGTGGTACACAACTAAAGGCGGCACTAATAACTAATGAGGCGGTATCTCTAATCAAGACGGTTAGAATCGCTTGTTACGACTGAAACTCGCAGCACGGCAGTGCTCTCAATAGAGCCGTCTACCGCCCTATCGAGAGCAGTTAAAGCCTCCACATCGGTACAGACACCCTCACCCTGCAACCAAAACCCCAAATGCCGTAATGCGCTATCCGACCTAGTAGCGAATAAGGCAGTTGCCCCCAACAGGTGCAGCATGTAGCTGGGGTCTTGGGCAGCGGTGCCTAATTCACCGCCTTATTCGGAGACCACTACTACTGTATGACAACGGCCCGAGCCTAGCTTTACCCTTTATTTTACCACCCCAACTTTCCCAGGGGGCTCTAAACCCTACATAATTTCCTGACAATTTCTGATTCATTTTTTGAGCTCTGCCACGAGTTGGGGACAGAGCACTAGCAATTAGAATACAAGAGGATAATATTTGAAGCGTCAAAACTAAAGGCTGCACACCCACGTTTCGACGGGTAAATTACTCGGAATTAGACTAGGTAGAATCGAGTTAGAAGTACGATACTGGCAAACAAAAACTCACCCGCGTTTTGGAGATGTAACTACTTGGAATTGGAGAAGAAAATATCTGTTTTAATCCTATTTCGAGATTAATGGTACAAATCACCTCAAGGTTTGGAGACAAACGACTTGGAAGTAGATTGCAAGGGGATCCTGTTTGAAGCGCCAAAAGAAAGTCCAGAGTATACCCACCTTCCGGGGGCAAATTACTTGGAATTAGAGTGCTTATAATTGTGCTTGAAGAGTAAAAATCCGCACCCACATTTTGGGACAAACTACTTGGGAATTGGAGTACAGAATATAGTCGTTTTATCCGACGCCAAGATCGCCAACAATAATCACTACCAGGTACCAAGTAAAAATTAACAACGATAGGGTAGCCACGTTTTGGGGACGAAGTACTTGGAATTAGAGTTCAAGAGGATCATATTTGGATCACCAAGAGTAAAAAATGCCTGCGTTTCGGGTGCAAATTACTTGGGATTAGAAGCACGTAGATTCTAGTTTTGCAACTACTTTTTCAAAGTATAAAGCCGCACCCGCGTTTTATTATTAGTGGCAAACAATCAGACTACTTGCATTAATAATGGAGGAAAATCGTTTTACTCCTACACTACGATTGTAAGTACGAGCTCACACATGTATTGGGGGTGAAACTACTTGGAATTAGACTACAAGAGGATACTCTTTGACGCATCAAAGGTAAACCCTGCACCCAAGTGTTGGGGGCCTGCAAAAAACAAAAAAGAGTACGAGTACGTACAAGAGTGCCGCCAACCGACATCTTTGGTCGGAGAGGTGGACTCTTCGACAGAGCTGTCGTCGCCATTCACCCTATCCGAGGAAGGAAGAAGCCAATCGGATTAGGCTACTCGTAATGCCTTTGGTTTCATCGGAGAAGAAAAGAGATGTGTGATGTGTGATATCTTATTTCCTCTTCGATCGGAGGAACAAAGACGGAGTAATAAATCCATGGCGAGCTTCGGCTTGACCTTTTTGGGCCCAACAACAAAGCCAAGTAAAAACGCGTTCCGGCAGTGCAAGCTGCGCGCGTGTCTTGCAGGCACTTGTATTGGAAGAGTCGGACCGTGAAACCGTCGTCAGCTAATCTGGCAGCCCGGGTTTTACTTTGTGTGAAGGATGCCGCCATCGTCGATTGTATTCACCAATCTTCCCCTCCGAACCCCCCACATGAGTAACAGCTACTCGCACCTCGTATGTAATACTATCAGTGCATAAATATGTCATGTCCACCATCGCCTAGACCTAGCACCACCCGCATGATACAGTAAGCTCCTACTAGGTATACATTTGTGCGACCAAAAAATGTTGGAACCCTCCCCCCCCATTGAAAAACCCCGCCCTCCCCTCACCGGTTACACGTCTCAAAAGATATACAGGATAAACTGATGTATTCCTTAGGTCGCATAAATGTATACCTGGTATATGTTAAGAGCTTGCTATACGCGTGGTGCTAGGTCTAGGCGATGGTGCGGGTGGTGGGGAAAGAGGGGGCGTTGGGGGCGAGGTGGGGGGGGCGTAGAGGGGAGAGGAGATATCAACTGTCTGGTAGTGTTTATTACTCTGGCAGATTTTGATTTTAGGTGGGGCGGCGAGAGAGAACAAAACGACGGGGGGGGGGCGAGGGGCGGCAGGGGGAGGGGGGGGCCAAACCCCTTTAGGTCGCATGAATGTGTACCTGGGAGGAACTTTACTATACGTGCTAGGCCTAGGCGATGGTGCGGGTGGTGGGGAAGGAGGGGGCGGGGGGACGGAAATAAATGGATTGCAGCTGCGGCATGGCTGGTTGGATAGGTAATGAGGTATTATAGTAGCTTCAGCGACGCGGAGCAATGTGTGTTTTGTGCGCACGGAAGAATTGGCCAAAATCGCATGCATGTGGTCGCCAAATCTAGTTTCTACTCGTTGTTTGTTTCTTCTTGTTTGTCCATCAGAAAATTAAAAAAAAGGTTTTCCTTTCGTTTTTCATGAGAGAAGACAAGCGGTTTGACGTTTGTTTTCCTTTTTCGTTCGTCGGAGAAATAAATGACAATATGACAGCATCTGATCAATTTCCACCATGATTTCTACCATGCATGGCGGAACTCCAACGAAGCGGAACCCTGAACAATACCCTATATACTAGGTATAGGTTTTGCACGTACGGAGGAATTGGCCCAAATCGAACGGATGTGGTTCGTTCATCTTGTTCTCGCATTTTCGTTCATCAGCGAACAAAAAAAGTTAGGTTAACAATGTATTACTTCCTTTCGCCGATCGGAGAAAAAAGGAGGTTTGATTTCCTATTTCCTTTTCCGGTCATCGGACAAAAGAAGGCACGATGACATCATACAAGTACTGCCGTAGTGCTTCTATTATACATATCACGGCGAGTTTCAGAGAAGCGGGGCCATATGTGAGTGTTGCGGGTAACATACGGAAGAATTGCCCAAAATTGGATGGATGTGGTTAATTGATCTCGTTTTATCTTTTTCGTTCATCTCAGCGAAGAAGAAAGTTAGATTGTATCACAAATTACTTCCTTCTCATCTTCGTATAGGAGAAAATAAGAGGTTTGCTTTCTTATTTCGTTTTTTATCCACCGGAGAATTAAAGTCTCAACAACAGTAGTACAACAATAGTGTATACTTCAATGGCGAGTATAAAGCGAAGCGGGTAAACATGAGTTTTGTGCGCAGGGAATAGTTTGCCTAAATCAGATGAATGTGGTTATCGTTTCGGCTCTTCTTAATTGACCAGACAAGAAAAACATCTAATATTATAGATTATTTTTATTTTCTTTCCTTCAAATATTGGAGAAGAAAGAGCAAGTTTGATTTGTGGTACGATTTACCTTCAGCCATTCGAGGAAGAAAAAAAGGGGTACATAAATTCTCAAGTTCGTTTTGGAGGGGAAGAAAATATGTTTGATGTTTATGACAACAGTCTAATACGATTTCCATTCGGTCATCGGAGGAAGAAAACAGAAAACAGGTTTGATTTCCTCGTGTGTTTTCTTCTTCTTTATGGCACTTGGCTGTGAGTGAGGGGGCTTTGACTCAGGACACCGCCATCGGATGGGAAACATTATAACATGAGGGTAAACAAAAGCGGATTTGTGCTGTTCTTGAAATATAAAGTCATTACTTTATATTACAAAAAACTAGTACATAGTTACTTCGTAGCTTTGTGGTAATCCGATGAGAGTCGACGAGGGAAGCCAATAGCCGGAATCTTCTCGCGAAAAACATGAAGGCACGTGTCGTATTGGGGAGAGGGTAGAAGAGCCTGCTTAGTGGCCTCGGATATGAGTTATGTCCGGGGAGGGAGAAGGAGAAAGGCAAAGTGCGAAGATGATCGTAGAAGCGATTTGAGCGAAAACAGAAAAAGAAGAAAAGTGGAAAGAAGTACCTGGTACCGGTAGGTTATAATATTGAGAAAAAAAACACTCCAGCTTCTTTGAGATCGAAGATTTCGTCGAAACTCATCTTTGCAAACTGTGTGTGATACTCCGATCGCGCGTATTGCTGGGTGTGTCCTCATTAAAGATATAGGTCGGCGACTCCCCTTGGAACTACAGTGTAGCATAGGTTACATCATAAATAACAGTATAACTATCACCAGGTATCAATTGTGGTCACCATTAGTACCAGCGAAGCGAGTTTCTATTTTACGGCTGCATCAGAAGTAACAACTGCTGGAGACTCCTTTCCTCTTCTCGCGTGGCCGAATTTCCGTGTCCTGTCCTGCGACCGTGATCGCTCACAAAAGAACAATCCGAGAAACGGTCGAGTTCTTAATTCCAAAGATAATTTTTCTGCTCCCGACCAACGCGCACAGAGTTGCGAACACAGCAGTTTTGCTCAGAGATATTTTAGGCTGGACTTTGTCGGTAGGACAAATAGAAGAACAAAATAATAACAGTTTTACATTGCGATCATATAGGCAAACCATCTACGAGTAATACTTCGAAGTAGTACTAGTTAACGTTATCATCACTCGCCGCTGGAAGACAAGATTTTTTTTTGGGCATTCATGTATTTTTAATTAAACAAACAATTTGCTGTATGCTGAGCAACGTCGTGTCGAAAAACCTTTTCACGTATACATATGTGTATATCATAAGCTGCTTGGCAACTGTTTGGAAACACACCCAGAAAATATGCTGGAAGATCAGCATAGAATCAGCAAAAAAAGGGCTTGAAAAAAGTGGTAATGTTCTTCGTTTCCAACATAATATTTCTTTCGTTCTTGTCAGACACACGGCCCCTCACACACGCTACGCACCGTCGGATGGCAAACTGAACAAAGATAGTGAAGAAAGGGCCTCGTAATCTCGTATAAGGCCGTTCCGTTGGTCTAAAATCTAAAATAACTCGTAGAAGCACGTTTTTTTCTTCATTTTTTGTTATGTAACCCTCACGAATTTGAAACTGCCCCACCCACCCAGATGTTTTAAGGACAAAAATGAAACTACGGACTATCAGGGGCTCGGAGGTCGTAGAGTTGGGTTTTTTCTTCAGAGTAGTAGCAGTAAAAGGGTAAAAGAGGTCATGCATACACGAGGAGATGCACCCTCGGCACGGAGACAGGAGACTCTGCTCCAGCTAAGGTCGTGCCTGTGGCCGTACAGCTCTTTCGGCTCGTTTCTATAATATGTAACATCCATTTTTTTTTTCTTCGTGCCATTTTCCATCCTCGCACTACTCTTCCCCTCCCTTCCAGTAGTACCTCAGATCCGGGGTCGCATAGGGGGCCCTCTTCCCCCCTCCCCACTACGGTACGTGCCTTCATTTTTTATCGCGACAAGTATTCAGCATTTTCCTCCCTCGTCGACTCGCGTCGAGTTGTTTTGTATAAAGCTATAAATCTTACCTCTGGTACATAATATTACCGATTGTTATGTATAGCAAGTTGTTGCACGTGTTTAATAAGCTGTACTGCTGCGTGTCTGTACCGGTATACCGTATATACCAGAGGTATGATTTCGAGTAATTCGGTAGAATGCACACAACACGCGCTGACGTACGATTGCCAGCAAATTGTAATTTGAAAAACACGAAAAATTCAAAATCACCCCCGACAACATCAAGGTTTTCAATGAACCTATCATCAGCCGTAAACACTCAAGCGCAAAAAGATGAGAGGCAACATGACACATTGACTATCAATCAGAGCGCGACATTAGACCGACGTCAACGAACCCAATTAATCGTAGCTTTTCGCTATATCGACCCGCTTCAACCTCAAGCGAAATTGACGAACGCACCAAGTCTGCATGTTCGGTGAAAACCTGACGTGCTCCGTCCCGGCATTTTATAGGGATGCGAGGGTCCATGGTCCTACAGAATACGGCCATACATGATACGATCATTACCCCCCCGCCCTCCCCCCCCCCCGCTGGCGTCTGGTCCGTGAATACCCGACGTGCTCCGTCCTGGCATACCGGCATAGTAGGGATACGAGGGTCCATGGTCGTGAGGCTACGGCCATCCAAGATAATGAGTACACCCCACCCGGGGGCAATACAGCCCGCTCAAGAGCAGCTGGTGCGGCTTTTGGTTAAGCGAACGGTACCGATCCATCGACATAAGATAATGACTCATCTGACGGTCCGGTGATCCCAGATGACGATGATCCAGCAACCCCATAGGATGCTGTAGATCTAGCTGATGCTACGGTAATCCTAGAGGATGTTGACTTAGGGATCCCAGATGCAGTTGCTCGCTCGATCCCAGGCGATGGCAATCTGGTATTCCCAGGCGCTTAAGCTCCAATGTGCGATGGCGATCCAGTGACCGCCAGGCGCTCATGCTCCGGTGACGCCAGATGCTGAGGCTTCGATTATTTTAAATGATGCTCCGGTGATCCCAGATGCCGATGCTATATGGCGATCACGGGTAGTGCTGCTCTAGGGAGTGGATGACATCTTCACGCTTTGTTGAGAAGCTGATTACCCTGTTTCCTCCTCAGGGATCCGTGTATCGTCAGGGTTGGAGATGGCATACGTGTAAGCCTTGCACGACATAATTGGGTCTATCAGCGTGGGCAAAATCAGTGCACTTTTTCGGAGGTTTTGCCACTTCCGAGTTTTGGCCCGCGACGCTCTCTCCGCAAAATACAGCAGCTGAGCGAGGGTGAGTTCGTCGTACGCTACCTCCGAGGTGCCCTCGAAATCTGGACCAAATATCGTACTGGCGGCCACGTGACGCTGTGCATCCGGTGCGATCCCAACCCTATAAGAAGGTGCAACCCCGGGTAAAACAACCTGTGTAACCTCAAGTATAATTGAAGATGTGACTCCTGGCGACGTCGCTCCAACTCCTGATGAGGATGTTCCATTTTCTGGTGATGAGGCCCCCGCTGTTATTAGCACTCCAGGCCAAAATAATGAAGCTCCTGGCCCTACTGAGGATACGCCAGCCTGTGTCAAAGGCGCTTGGGCTGTTGTCGATTGTCTGTCCTCTTACAAGAGGTTGCCCGCGTTCTCGTGTAGTCTGTCCTACATTTGCGCACGTAGGCGCTCGGTCTCAGCGACACTGGCGCTCCGGCTATCGTCCATGACTTGTCCAATTCCAGGACGTTGCCCGCGTTATCGCGTAGTCTGTCTTAGATTTGCGCACGTTGGCGCTCCGCCTCAACAGCAGTGGTCTCCTTAGGCGTGCCGCCCTGGATTTGCGCACGCTAGCGCTCCGTCCCAGCGACAGTTGCCTCCTTAGGCGCGTTGTTACCACCAGTCGGTATGTACCTGCTCTTGGTCACAATGGTCTATCCACCTCATTCGGTTGAGGCGTTGTCGTCAGGGCGTCAGCGGGTTTTGGTGGTGTTTCAGTCTCGCCGTGCAGGGCGATTGACACCTCGTACGAGCCCAAACCCGCGCCTTCCGGATGTTGATTCAACGGAAACTAAGTTGTTGCGACCGAACTGCAGGCGGAGAATTCCCGCGCCAAGTATGGTGCCCTTACCCCAGTTGCATTGTTTAGGCGGCGAAGAAGAGGTTGCGCCCCAGGCTAGGCACGACGGTTAAACCCCTGTAGAACTACGCCATCTTTTCTTTAGACAACCTACTTGGAACTGATGTGGAATACTCGTTTCCTGAAGACACCCCAGGATGGTTGCACTTGCAGTCGCGAAGGCCTTCTAGGTCGCGGCGGTCTCATTGGACTTCGAATATTCCAGAGCTTTCTGCAAATCCTCGCGACCTGCCGCAGTCTCGTTGCCAGCGGTCTCAAAGGACTTACAAAATACTTGGAACTGATGTGGGATACTTGTTTTCAGTAGTTAAATGGTTAATATGCGAACTGGAACAGGCTGATCAGCTTGGTGGAAGACACACCCCAGGATGGTTGCACTTGCAGTCGCGAAGGCCCTCTAGGTGGCGGTGGTCTCATTGGACTTCGAATCTTCCAGAGCTTTCTGCAAACCCTCGCGCGCTGCCGCAGTCTTGTCGCCGGCGGTCTCAAAGAACTTCTCGGTTCTTCCAGTTTCTTGCCGTTCCTTGCGCGCTGCTGCAATCCTGGGATTTCGTCGTCTACGAAGTGATCCTACGCGCTGCTGTGCACAATTGTCGTGAACCTCTCGTCGTTGGGTTCAAACCCCGTCCTCGCCGCCATCCCTGTGAACCTGTTGGCGTTACAAGCCCCGTCTGCCAGTGCTATTCACCAGTCTCGTGCACACAAACCCCTAGCTGAAGTCGGCGGCGTCAGGGGGACAGCTGAAAAAACTACGATAGAGGAAGCGCTTTTATGGCCTTGCATTTCAGCGCGGCTCGGGGTCACTCGCGCGAATTGCTACCCTATTGTTTTGAAAGTGATGTGTTGCGCGTGCTACGATAGAGGTGCATCATTTTTTTTTGAGGTTCCTCAATTTGGGAGCTTAAGACCTCTCCCAAAACACTGATTTGGAGAAAAATAAAACTGCCACCGGATGAAATATCCCATCGCCTAGGTACACGACGAGAAAATCATGCAAAAAAATGACCTATTTCCGACGATTTTGGGTTAAGGAGCCCCGTGATTCAGAAACCATTTCAGACTAAAAGTGCTTCGTACCTCTATCCGTAATCTGCTACTTCGCCAACAATGCCGTCATCGAATGGTTTGACACGCTGCTCAGCAAAATGGAGTTGTAACATCCACCCTACTGTGTTGTATTGGTCAGTTAGCGCTCAGCCAGACAGGCGACGCGAGCACCGTCATTCTGAAACAGACGTGGCGCTCCCTTCGCGTACTAGTCTCACAGCTTCTGTAAAAAGGCGGCCTTGGGCTCGTCCTTGCACCTTTTCTGTTGGTCTGGCTGTCGTGGGCCTCATATCATTTTGCCTTTGTTGCTGTCGTATTCTCATCCTTGCGCGTAATGCCCGCGCTTGCCACAGCTGCAGCAGGTGGTCGATGTTTACGCTGTCATGGCGATACCACGACCAGCGATTGCCCTCTTTGTCCCGTTGCTACGGGACAGGCCGTCAAGGAACGGGTGAAACATTGTTCTTCAAATCTATTCAACGTCGAGGTTGGGGTCCCGGTACATCATTAGCTTAATGACACTACTATTCGCAGTGAAGGACGCAAATGCCAATGCCGTCAAGGAACGGGTGAAACATTGTGCTTTAAATCTAGTCAATGTCGAAGTTGGGGTCCCGGTACATCATTAGCTTAATGACACTACTATTCGCAGTGAAGGACACAAATGCCTTAAAAACGTCGGTCGGAAGTAGATTTGCTCATCTTCTCGAGCTCGAAGCTCGCGAGGGTTTTCCCGAACAAGTGGTTGTCCGGATCTTGGGCGAACTCTATGCTGGAGTCGGTGAGATCCTCCATGAATTGCGCGCATGACTTCCTCGGTGACCTTGTTATACTTGACCACCCGCTCCTGCAGGATCTCCAGCGCTTTGACGTGAATCCCTATCTAGCCCTCGTGCTTGAGTGCGGGAAGGGACACCGACTCTTTCACTGCTAATACTCGTAGTATGAAGTACGGCATTGAGCTTCTCGTTGTGGCTCTATAATAAGCGGTGATGTTCTGGTAGCGGATGGCCTCTGCTTCGGGCGAAAAGAAGGAGCGCGAGGGAGATCCCCGTGCCGACCGTTCCTTCCAACAGTCAGGTCTGCCCGTTGGTCAACGTCGCGATATCCTTGTGTGTATGTTACATCTATTGCCGCTAGAACATTATTAATTACTCCGATCATATATCAACCGCATCCGGCACAATACCCTCAGGTGGGTCGAGTATGATATGTTTGTTTGCTATCTCAACCATGCCCGAAGCTCGGGACGGCAGTGAAACTTTCATCAACGTGTTTCCTTCCCACTGCAAACACGGTGGGGGTGTTATCTTTTTAGATAGTCCTTCTTAATCGGTACCATGGTATTAGTCATATACCAATAGTAGCAGCATAAACGTTCCGTGGTTAGAGGGTCACAAGCTAAGCTACGACCTGGGGGGGGGGTCCATCATCATCTACTAACTGATACTGCTATGCGAGTGATACCTGGTGGTGTTATATCGTACTACCTGGAATTGATTACAGACAACATTTTCGAATGATGCAGCTGATATGTAGAACGCATGCAAAAAGAGGGATGGAGTTCTCTGCATTGATGGTTTCCCCAAGGCTCCGTCCGTCGCACGAAAGACGGGAACTATTCGTAGACACGAGCCCACATCAAGAATGTCATCAATAGGTCGACTTATTTACCGCACCTGATCTCATGCCGACTTGATCACATCCGGAACTGATTCCCCCAATTAACCCTAGGCATCTAAGCTGGCAAGGCCACGAAGGACCCTGATCCCGCGCAATTCGGTCCACAAAATTGGGGTTTCCACCAGAATGGCCACGGCAAATCGGGAAAACATTACTAAAACTGGTGTATTAGCGTCTGACCTATGGCAGGCCCGGATCTGCTAATACAGTAGTTGCCCCCCGCACATGAAGCCGACGGCTTCTCGATTCGCATCTATATGAGCCACCGCTTTGATCGGATATAGAAGCACCGTTTTCGCGTAAACATGACAATACAACGATGAATACATTTTCAGACAGAGTGGCATGACATGAGAGCAAACAACGGCCTTTTTTTGCTGCAAGGCCCTATTTCATGTCTCAGCCCAACAAGTCAACGATGAACGAACACCCACCCCCACACACTTGCACACCACCAAATATACTATTATGTGAGATTTGTTTTTTTGGTTGCGTAGAAGCCGTTTTTTCTATTTTGATGTTCAATTAATAACATACATAGGTAGCCCTTTTTCAGGAACCCTTCCTGCGCACCTTTTTTTTCTCTTCAAGGGACCTTGAAGGTAGACGCAACACCCAATAAAGGATCCCTGGTCCCTTCTAATGGGCCAATATACTGCCCCCTGCTGGCAAAACGCCATGCACATTGCTACAAAACGAGTTTATGTGCTCCCAAAGTGCCACCTGTGCCTGATTCTACGATAGCCCCCCCCCAAACCAGCGATTTTATTTGACGAACGTTTCAAGGCTGCTCGACACGAGGAAGGATGCTATTTACAAAAGGTCTCCATATATTGTTTTGTGCGCGAAGGTTTATCGAACGATGACGTCGGGGTTTCAAGGGACCCCGTATTTCAGGAGATACGACCGGGAGCTGGTTTCAAAACCGGCGATTTCGTTAAAGAAAAAGTCGCGGGGGCTACCGTAAAACGACTCTAAGTGCCAATTCTGATAAGGGACGTCGGCATCCAGGAATGTCTCCGGCCGACGCACTATGGGTCCACCTACAAGTGTACCATGCCTTGAGTGCAGACGGTCGGTCATTGAAAGGGGTGAAACCACGGTCTCCCAGCGTATTTGCACACCACTCGCCCCTTGAGCTTTTTCGCACTGCCTGGTAGAAATTGTCCCAGGCTAATCCCGACCTTTTCGTACCAACTAGCGTGGGTTCGGCTTGAAGGAGTTAAGCACTGCCCGGTATTTAATACCAGGTACCTGTATTTTGTACCAAAAAATGTGGTTTCAGTTTCAAGGAGTTAAGCACTACTCGGCATTTAATATCAGGCACCTGGTACGTAATACCAGGTACCAACTATACTATTATACCTGCGGCTTCTTAATGTTGTTGTCCCGCCAGAATTGGAAGGGATAGAAGAAAAAAGCAGGCTTCCAACCGCAACACACTGCAGCCAATGTACCAGGTGTGTTTCCACCCATCGACACCCAGCGTGTACCCATAGACCAGCGCGTCCTTTCTTCGCAATAAGCCATCTTTCAACCCATCGACCCCCAGCACATCCAGGGTGGGTGCCGATTCATCATAAGAGAGATACAAGTTCCGTGGCCACATAACATTAACACGAGTCAGTCACTACTTCTGATTCTCCACCTTCCTTGGGAGATTTTGGAGACTCCGAAAGTCAGTTGGGACACGAAAAATGGGGCAAAAATGGGGCACGCAAGGCTGGATAGGAGCGCCTACTGAAGATCCGTGCGAGGAAATCGATACACTACATAACAGCCGTCTCTGCTGTATTTTTTGGCAACGTCGGAAATTAAAAACTCGTTTCTGTCGGGAAAAAAATGCCGGGACCAAAACTCGTTTCTGTCGGAAAAAAAATGCCGGGACCAAGGCCACGGTGGGGGGGGGTCACTGTTGGGGCCTCCTTATTCAGGGGGTCGGGGTCCCTCGCGTGCGTGAGCGACCCCCCTGTTTCTTGGCGGTCTTAAGCTTTCTTATTTGATCTTTTTTTTTGTGCGGTAAGACACCGCCGGCATGGAATGGCTAGCCACGCTGCGCCAAAACAAATCGCCTCAAGATTTTCATTTGCATTGAGGCACAGAGAGTCACTCCGGCGACCGGCTAAAAAACATACCAGTGAAAGAAGGGGGGGGATATATCATAACATCCCCCCTAGCGTGTCCCTGTTAGTAGTTTCCATGACAGCGTCGGCCACGCCAAGCGGTTCGGGCCGCTGGGGGACGGGGGACGGGGGACGGGGGGGGTCCAAACTGCTTTGCACGGGATTGGGCGACACGTGCGCAGCCTAACGCGTGCCACGTCAGGGGTCCCATTTTTTTCGCTATTTTTTTTTCTGAATGACGCAGGGTCGCTTCTTAACTATAAGCCAAACTCGTCTGAATTCCGTTCCTTTTCTTTTTCCCCTCAAAATTATCGTGTTTTTATATCTGTAGACCATGGGGTTGTCTAGACCAACGGGCTGCACTTCCTTTGTTTTTAGAGCCCCAAAATCCTTCCCTAAACTAACTTTAAGTGAATATTTTTCCAAAAATGGTTTCCAGTTGTATAGGCGTTAAAACTCTAGAGGTCCTCAAGTGATGAACCTGACAAAAAAAAGGCACACTTCCACCAAATAACAGCACCTGTCGCATGCTGATATACCCGTGCTGCTTCACGCGCTCCTTTCTACCAGTATGACACAGTCGCGGTAAATGGGGTCCCGAAAGAATTATACCAAAGTAAAGTTAGTTCGGTGTTTTCATAAAAATAAAGCTATGCCTCAGTTGTCAAGTCGAGTAGTTCGTCGAAAGCCGTCTCTGGCAGCTGAATCTGTTTCGTGTTTAGTTTTTAGTTTTCACGAGCTGTGTGTGATACTCCGATCGCGCGTGTTACGGAGTGTGCATGTCCTCATGGACGGTATAGGTCGGTGACTCCGGATACTAACAGCTAGTACCAGGCTCGACAGGGTGATTTTTCAGGAAGTGTCTATGAGGTGATTACTATTGAGCGAGGAGCATCTGCGATCAGCGCTGCCGTGCTGCTGGGCCTTGCTGGCTACTAATTACCTTATTTTGCCAAGAAAGCAAGAACAAGAACAACGAAAAGGTCTTTCCTGCCTTGATTCGTCATGATAGTATTAATACGCACGGCGAGGTATCTTTGTTTTTCAAATTTCATCCGTCCGCTCTTTCGTATTGTTCTGTTTCGTTTTATCTTTTCCTTTGATCTGCTTGTTTGTTTTGTTCACGACTATACGCACGGTTTTATATACTCGTATCCATCCGCGTGGTACCCGATACCACCCTGTGATTCTGTTCCCTCCCGCTATATGCCCTGCTTAACTCAGTTTCGTTTCGTTTGTCTACGAGGCAAAACTAGTTATTCGCTTATGTTTCTGCATCCTTTTGCTACGTTTTGTTTGTTATTTTCTTCCGTTTTGTTCATCTCATTGTCTTGCATGTTTCGTTTCCTTTTTTTGTTTTATGTTGTTTGTCGTATCAATAGTGGTGACTATAATATCTGCGCGATACCATTTATGCGACTCTGTGGTAACCTCCCCGGAGCTGCATTTATGCGACTCTGTGGTAACCCCCCCCGCGCTGAGCTCCGGGGAGGATGCCGACAATAGTGACAATTGACCGACCGATAACCAAAAACAGTGTCCGTACTGATTTTTTGCCTAACTTAGACGCGCGCTACGATAGAGGTATACCGTTTTTTGGCGAAAATGATTTTTGAATGACGGGGCTTCTAGACCCAAAATCGTCGGAAATACGCCCCATTTATTTTGCATGATTCTCGTTGTGTACCTAGGCCATGGGATGGATCATCCGGTGCTAGCAGTTTTACTTTTCTCCATTTTTTTTTTTTTTTTTTTTTTTGGTTTTTTGGGAGATGTCGTAAGCTCTCGAATTGAGGAACCTTCTCAGGAAAAAAAAAGTGGTGCACCTGTACCTCAGCACGCGATGTTTTATGGTCTCAGTCTGTGCCATATATGTTATACCTCGTATGTAAATGTAAACGTCCTTTAAACGAAACCGTTATATCAAAGTACCCATGTGCATCCAGCCAATCCAGTGCACGCGCCAATTATGCATCCTAGAGAGATGCCGCAATGTCACAGGTTCCACCTATTAATCGAATTGCAACAGTGCCACACAATCTTCCATTTCCTTGTTGCTGCCATCGACAGCGGCATCAGTACGGATCCCCACCCCCTGCCCGCCCATCTCCCCCCCTCCTCCCCTTAATACTACCGCTACGCATGAAATGAGTGCATTCCCCGCCACGGTCCTCGCCTCCCCAACAGCGGCATAAGTAAGCCGCCCCCCGCCCCCCGTTCTCTCAACGGCATCAATACGCCTCCACGGCGCGCCCTCCCGTCAGCGGCATCACCCCCCCCCCCTCCCCCGTTCACAAGTAACAAAAATAATAGAAGAAAGGGAAAAGCTAGCCCTAAGAAGCAAGGTGAAAGAGGAGAAGCACTTAGAGATATACGGGGGGTTGTGGGAAGATATTGGAATGAAAATGTATCTGCACGGTCCAATGGACTACGCGAAAAGGCTGAAACTGTTATTTCGTGTAGGGGACCTGGACCTACCAGAAAGAAGAGATATACCAATAGTCGGGAGGAGGAGGACGTGGCTACAAATATGTGCCCGTGTAGGACAACAATAGAGAGTAGGACTCACGTAATAGAATGCGAAATATTCAAGGAAGAACGGGATGCCTTAGAGGAGATGAAAAAATTGGATGGATGTGACATGGAAGAGTTTCGTAGACTAGAGAGCAGCGAGAAAACAATCACCATCCTAAGAGATAGGTGGTGGCCGCAGACGGCGAAACAGGACGGGGATAGGATAATCAAACAGTGTTTATGTAATGTATGGAAAAGGCGTAATGAGCGCCCAAACGTTGGAGGTAGTTCTATTACAAGTAGGAACGGTGCTTCGTCTCAAAAGGGATGCGTGGTCAATGGTCAAATCACTAAGGCAAGCAACAAATGAGTACGCCCCTCCCCCCCTCCCCCCTCCCACCCCCGCCCCTCTCGCCCCCGCCCGTCTCTTCCCTCTCCGCCTTGTCCTTGCCACCACTATTGGCGGTTGCTGCTACGTGGCGTACCAGCTAGCCATCTCCCCTCCGCCTCGTTCTCACGCCATCTCACCATATCATCAAACGTTCCGCATCCTCGAGGAACCCCTGGTGTAGTGTGCGGCAGCTGCGTTGTAAATAGTACACAGCATATGTATACCTTAATCCAAGTGTACGATTCCCAGCAACTTGTCTATGTTTCCCCCATCAAAGCACAGGCGCAGTTGCAGCCGTAAACAGCAATATCAGTTGTAAAAAAAAAGTATCTTGTGTGTAAATGATGGGACAAGGCCTAAGTTTGAATCAAACGTGAAAGGGTGAGCGAAAACAAAAAAACAAAAACAAGACTGGCTACGACCAAAAACCAAAAAAGCAAAATGCTCCCTCATCAAAGACGCCACCTGAGGAGGCCGCGATTTGACCCGTTGGCCAACCGCCTCCTTGACTGACCGCCCCTACACTAAAAACATCATATCAAGGGTAACAGAAGCAGCCTTGACGCTCTCTTACCGAACATGCCGTCAAGTCAATCGTGGTTTGACGCCTTGACCGACTGCCCCCTACACTAGAGCCATTATATTGAGGCCAAGAGAGGCTTTCACGCTCATACCAAAGTAATACACGGGAGACCGTGGTTTGGCCCATTGGCTGATCTCTCCGTACATTAAATGTGGCATACCAAGGCCAAACTAGGCCTTTTTTTTACACGACGCTGCCATAGGAGACAGTGGTTTGACCCCTCGTCTGACCGCCCTCTTGGCTGACCGCTCCCTACACAAAAACTAGCAAATTAAGGCCAAAATAGACCTGGACGGGTCCGAAAACACCGGCCTCCTGTCATCAAATATATGTGCGTCTCTCACCCTCTGAGATCGTCGAGAACCGTAGAAGTAGATTCGAGGTGAACGCTGACCACCTGCGGATGATTATCATTTCCCGGGCTCTTGCCCAAGATTGACCGCCTGTACGCAACGGGCAGACAGACAAACATGCATTAAATTTTGAACCTCTCTCGTACATGGATACATTCAATCAGTACGATCGACTCAGCAGTACTGTACAGGACACTACTGGAATATGATACGAGTAAGAATGCCACGCTGAGATTGGCAGTAACCTTAAGAAATCCGGAAGTTCTCATACTCAATCTGGTGAAACAACGCACCGCTTCCTCAATAAGAAACCCAACCTGGATTGATTTTTCCGTTTCTTCACTCTACCAACGGTTGTGTACGCACGCCACGGACAGCTGGCCAAGACACGTTTATTTCGTGGATGTGCAGCTGTAGATAGATTCAGTAGCAACGTATATCTCGTGGATGTGCAGCAGTAGATAGATTCAGTAGCACAGCAGAAATGCCCACGAACAACCAGCAACAAATTAAGAACATAACGCTCGTGTTCGGGGGACTCTGAGACCAAACGTTTCGGTTGACGACAATCTTGACTTTTGACGGACGTACAACCGTCACGGACCTCTCCATACTAAATCCAGTACATTAATTCTATAGATTCTTTGACGGGACTAGACTAGACCGTCAACCCACATCTTCGCCTGAGACGGTTAGAATAACAAAAGGCGTGCTCAGCGCCGAGCACTACACTAACTCCCACCTGCTACCGGTATACAAAAACCTATGCTTAAGGCTGCTCAAGGCTGGTGTTACGAATAGGCTTCACGCGTCATGCAGACTAGGTGCATGTTAGCGGGTCCATACTCTACAGGACACCTACATATTCATATTAAGTAAGATAAATTGACGCGCGACGTGTTAAGAAAATACGTGTGGTGAGCTCAAGTTGTATTTTTCCCCATCCGCCGGAGAATAAAAATAATGAAAAAATAAGAAAGAACACTCGTAATGGGAAATTCAGGCTGAGATTTGCCAGGAATGCGCGTGTTACCGTATAGATTAGAGAGCGAACCTACAGATATTACCGCAAAATGACCAACTACCGCAAAAAAATGCGGTAGAAAGTAGATTTGCTATCACCCCACCCAAGAACTGCAAGCGAAAAAAGTTGCGACAGGGGGATAGATTTGCTTTTCTATCACCCCCCCTTGCGTGTAAAAAGGGGAGGTTTCCAACATATATCGAGGCATTCCTATCTAGAGATTGTCACCAAACCTTCAAGAATCGCATTTTCTCGAGAATCTCCTATAGGTGCGCGAACCGCTCGCGAAACGTTCGCGAAACGGGATCGGTAACACGCAACCCTGAGATTTATAGCAAACTAAGACATTCGGTGGCGGACATACTGATGTTGGCATTACAGCGTAGAACTCACCGCTTCCAACTAAAAATGCTGCCTGAGTCAAGATTTCCGTTTCTTGCTTTTAGTACTAACCCAGAGGACTTCAGAAGTAGGACAGGCAAAGTGTCGAGAACCAATGGAACAAGACTATCATATGATTTTGTTATGTTTAAATTCGTTATGGCCCTCGTTCTTGCTGGCAGCCAATCAATTATACTGCGAATAATGGAGTCGGGTGCTGGGAAATACAAAATACCTGGTAAGTAACACCAGCCGGGGTAGAGCGTAGGGTGTGTGATCAAGTTGCAACACAAAGGAGAAATTATTAAATTGTTGAATCTCTCTCGTAGATAGGTGCAGTCGGTCATAGATAAGATTCAGTAGTACAGGACACCTCTATATACAAATACGCCTAAACGAGCACCAAGAAATTAGGGCTGAGATCTACAGAAGAACAAAAATCGAGAGTCGATATACCGAATTTTGGACATAATGAACCATTTCATGAAGAATAAATCCAGCCTGAGGCCAACTGTTAGAATGAACTGATTCTGAATAAACTGATTCTGAAAATCGAACGAGAGGCTTCTGAATCTTCGCAGGCATGCTTGACCCGAGTCGTTCTATGCTAGCCCCCCCAGCTATTCTTTGACGAAATTGCCGGTTTTGAAACCAGCTCCCGGCCGTATCTCCTGAAATACGGTGCCCCTTGCCACCCCGACGTCATCGTTCGATAGACCTTTGCAAACACGAAAATGTACGTTTGAGGATGTTTTTTTCATAGCATCCTTCCTCGTGTCTAGCAGCCATGAAAACCGCCGGTTTGGGGGGGGGCTATCGTAGTAAGAATCAGTCATCCGGGGAACGGGAAAATCGGGCCCGCTTTTCTGTAAGTCCGACTAACATTTTTCCGACACGCCTCCGATGACGTTCGCCGTTTTAGCAGAGTATCAGCTTGAGTTTTTTAAAAATTACCGCACAGCCACTTTCGAATATAATATGCAGATTCATCCGGAGAAATGGCCTGTTTTTCGGGAAAATAGAACATACCGTCTGAAATTGATTTTGAGGCAGCTGTGGTGTATCGAAAACGAAAACAAAAATCCTGCCCTGAAGAAACGGCAAAAGTCGTTGGATGCGTCTCGCAAAAAGGCTAGTCGGGACTAGGAGAAGAGCGGGCCCGATTCTCCCGTTCCCCGGGTCAAACACGCCAGCGAAAGGTGTTGCAATCTCCATTTTCGGTTTTCAGAATCAATTAATGATAAGCGTGGCCTGATTCATTCAGTATTCCCGTTTATTTCTACGTACCAAGAACACATTAACCTTGGCGAATTCAGAGGCGAAACGTGTCGAAAACAGATGGCGGGTTGAAGCACCGGCCACGCGACGCAGCCCGAGCTGCCGGGGTAGGGTGTCTGCCTGAGCCGCAATGTAAGGAGTTGTGCGACACGGGCGCAGCAGCATGTTCATGCAGCGCTTGTACCAGAAAAAAAAAAAAGTTGAATTGCGTCTAAACGCACAAGGCCAAGCGGTTGTCAGGCGTGAACATTCACGAGTGTATTGCGAAAACAGTGTTTTGGGCGCCTTAAAACTAAAAGTACTTTCGGGATAATGTATCGCAAAAAAAAACTCTGCACGTGCCGGGGGGCGGGGGCTCCGGCGGCTTTCCGGGGTCCCTTCGGGGCGCCCCTGCGGCCGGCGCGTGTTATGCGCAACACGCCTGCCGCCCGTGTTGCGCTCAGCGCAACACGCTTACCAGCTCCTGTTGCGCTGCGAGCAACAGACGCCTGAGGCTCAATTAATAACTAACGCCCTCTGGCTTGCTTGTGCTACACTGCACGCTCTCCCATTTGATTCCATATACGAAGATTCTATAAAATAGTTGCTCGATAAGCAAAGGTGTCGGTTAGCAGCGAGCTGTCGAGCGGTTGAGCTGTCGAGGCTGTCTCTCGAGGGGTTTGGGGCTTCGGGCTGTCTCGACAAACCACATGCCCTATCCCCGGGTGGGATAACGCCTCCATATCTCTGTGGAAACCCCTCAAGCGTGTAACTTTTTAAATTAAACAATAGTGAGTCGATTCAAGCAAGTAAAAGTAGTTGAATGCTGTGCCCTGTAATTAATTGGTACCCTACACTTTGTATGTTTGCGCGTCCACGAGTGAGTCCACGATGCTGCCTCCTACATCCTACATCTGGTCCTCTACGTGCGCGCTTCGCATTTTGGGTATTTTGGTAGGCATAAGATCATCGTCCTGGACAGAGAAAAATATCGATGCTCTGATTGATTTTTCCTGGCGTTTTTCCAAAATAGGGGATGTAAATGAGACGTCCCCTGCTTTTCGACCCTGTCGAAGCTGTCTGTCGAGGGGTTTGCTACTTGACGGTCGGACGAGAGCGAAAAGCCTGTCATCCGACATGTTTGTCCCGACATCCCGATCTCATCGTTTAGTGCTGGACGCTATAAGATGGGTCCCACAAGAGTTCCCTGAGTAAATACGGGTATACATGAAACACTGCACCCAAACTACTGCTTGCCCCTCTGATGAAAAAAAGCTCCACAAGAAAACTCAGCCTGAGATTTCCGAAGGAGTGGGAAAAGCGTGAGCGGTTACACTAATTATTGTGCGCAACACACCCTTCCCTAAATAAGAATTACTACAGCCCAGTTCAGATCCCTGTTTCTTGCTAGAGCGGCAGTACTGCACGTAAAATATGATTGGTGCGGAGGGCGCCCGCCCTTGAGATTTTCGGTCGTAAGAAATAGAGGCTCGTTTTCTGACGATGAAAAAGAAAATGTGGCCGAAGAAATGGTGTTCGGGGTCGGGTGCCATTCTAACTCCCACAATACAATATCCAATAGTAGCCTGTGCTCAAGTGGCGACCAAACAAGAAATTGAACCTGGCAGCTTGTGCTCAATGGTGGCAATGTAATAAGGAATCGTAGCAGCAAAGACTGTGCTCGACGGAGGTGACAACGTAAGAATTTGAATCAAGCATTTTGTGGTGGCACCATAAAACAAGAAATGGAAGCAAGCTGAGCTCAATGGTGGCAACAACATGAGATTAAAACTATTAATAGCAGTCCGCCCTCAATGGTGGCGGCAGCATAAGAAACTTAGTATATAGCACCCTGTGCTCAACGGTGGTGGAAAATAAGAACTTGATTGTGTAGCAGCCTGTGCCCAATGGTGTCAAAAAATAAGAAATTGAGCCTAGCAGCCTGTGCTCAAAGGTGGCGACGATACAAGAAGTAGAAGCAAGCACACGGTGCTCGATGGTGACGAAAAAACGATAAGTTGAACCTAGCAGTTTGTGCCCAATGGTGTCGACAACGTAAGTAATGGAACCTGACAGTCTGTGCTCAATGATGGTAACATATATGAAAAAGAGCCTATTAATAGCAGTCTGTCCTCAATGGTGGCGAAAAATAAGAGAACCTAGTTTGTGGAGTCAATTGTGGCAACCAAGTCAAAACCACTAGTACCATAGCCTGCGCTCAATGGTGGGAAATAAATAAGAAATCGAACGTATCAGCCTGTGCTCAATGGTGGAGGAGTAGAAGCAAGCACGCTGAGCTCAATGGTGACGCAAAAACAAGTTGAAGCTACACTAGCAGCCGGTGCCCAACGATGGCGACAAAATAAGAAAACGAGCCTACACCTAGTAGCAGCCAGTGCTCGTATGTGCCAATAAAACCAGAAAATAACCCTATTGCAGCCTCTGCCCAAAGGCAGTGGCAAAACAAGAAATCGAACCCGGCAGGCTGTGCCAATGGCGGCGAACAAATAATAATCGATCCTAGTATAGAGCCTGTGCTCAATGGTGGAGACAATTAAACAATAAATCGAGCCTATGGCAGTTTGTGCTCATTGGTGGCAACATAATAATATCACCTCATTATCATTCTGTCCATCTAACATAGAATCTTGCAGAATGACAAACAATACTAGGCAGGTGATTATAAAGGGATGTCTTCTTGCTACAACCGTCAGATTTGTCCCCTTTACGGATTTATAGTTTCCGCGCACATATTGAAGTGTCCCGCCCCCGCCCCCTTCCTCCCCGATCTCTCTTGTTCGAACGCCCCACCTAAATCAAAACCTGTCTGAGACTAGTAAACATTACCAACCAGCTGATATCACCTCACTATCTTTCTAGCCATCCATACCGTAGCTCCAATTGATTCCCCCCCACCCCCTTTTCTTTTTTGTCCCCGCCCCTAAGTTTAAACGCCCCACCTACAATCGGAATCGGCCAGAGTAATAAACACTCCTACGCAATTGATATCACGTCATTATCTTTCTAGCCATCCATGACGTAGCTTTCATCCCCCCCCCCCCCCCCCCTCCCCCAACGCCCCCTCCTTCCCCATCACCCGCGCCATCGCCTAGACCTGGTACCACGCGTATAGCAAACCCCTACATCCATGCGACCTAAATATGTTGGTTAAAAAACTCTTTCTGCACCCCCCCCCCCATTCCCCCCCACACACCCCACCCCACCCCCTCGAACGCTCCGCCCTCTACTCACTGGTTGTACGACATACAGAATAGGATTTATAGTTTCCACGCACAGATTGAGCTGCCCCACCCGCCCCCCCACCGCTCTTGATCAAACCCAGGCCCCAACATCCTCAAAAACCCCGCCCTCCCCTCACCGCCCTTGTGTTCAAACGCCCCACCTACAATCGGAATCGGCCAGAGTAATAAACACTTCTACGCAATTGGTATCACTTCATTATCTTTCTAGCCATCCATGACGTTTGCTTTCATCCTCCCCCCCCCCCCCGCCCCGCCCAACGCCCCCTCCTCCCCCACCACCCGCACCATCGCCTAGACCTAGTACCACGCGTATAGCAAACCCCTACATCTATGCGACCTAAAGATGTTGGTTAAAAAACCCTTTCTGCACCCCCCGCCCCCCCCCCCCCCCCCTTCCCCTCCCCGCCCCACCCCCACCCCCTCGAACGCTCCGCCCTCTCCTCATAGGTTGTACGACTTACAGGATAGGATTCATAGTTTCCACGCACAGATTGAGCTGCCCCGCCCGTTTCCCCCCCCCCCGCTCTTGATCAAACCCAGGCCCCCACGTCCTTAAAAACTCCGCCCTCCCCTCACCGGTTATTCGACTTGCAGGATTCACTCGTGATGAACTGATGCATTTCCTTCCACAGCTGTCAGATTTTGTCCCCCTCAAAAACGAGTTTTATAGTTTCCGCGCAAAGACTGACTAACATCATCCTGTCGACCCTGATAGCTACACTGTAGTTGCAAGGAGAGTCGCCGACCTATATCCTTAATGAGGGCACACAACCCGTAATACGCGCGATCGGTGTATCACACACAGCTTGCAAAGATGAGTTTCGACAAAATCCTCGATCTCACAGCTGGAGTGTATTTTCATTTGTATAATAAGAAACCGGACTGGCATTTCTTATTATTAATAGCGAGCGCGTTCTGTATCATGTACCATCGTATCGCATCATGGACGGATATTGGACGGGTAGATGAAAGCAATGGCAAGTCCTGATCTTGGTTGGTCGTCGGATCAACGAAAGGTCTCGAAGGTAGGGTTCCAGCACCCAGCACAGGTGATGATGATAGTCGGACGAGGTCGTGAGGTCGTGCTGTTTCCCTGGCTCCCGACGAATTTTTTTTTTGGTTCGTTAGGGAAAAAAAATATTTTCTCGTACGGTAAAGTCAGTATATTTATGAATCTGGTACACGTGTCGGTGAGTAGAAAGAACGGTTTAATGTGAAGAACAACCACACCGGTTATACTTGTAGTACTGTCTGTGCCTGGCATACTTTATTCTACCGTTTTTTTTCCTCATAGATCCCTTCTGTTATCTTCTCGCACTTTTCTTTCTCCTTCTCCTTTTTGCTAGACATTCGACGTAACTCAGATGCGCGGCCACTAAGCGAGCAGCACTCGCTAAGCAGGGTCTTCTCGCCCCTCCCCACTTCCCTCCCCGCTACGGTACGCGCCTTCGTTTTTTGTATCGCGAGAGGTCTCCGGCAATTTCTTCCCTTGTCAACTCGCATCGAATTTCGCCTACCCGCGGCAGGCGCTGCTATCAATAGGCGCTGGCAGCACTTAATTTTTATTTCCCTTGATTTTGATTTTTGCAAAAAAACTCGAAAGTCCGACCCACGTGGGATTCGAACCCCACAACCAACTCTATCAATAACTACATGTAGTAAAAGTCTTTCGGGGGTTCGTAACCACTACTATTCCGCTTTTAATTTTCAACACGTGGACCACCGGGGCGGCCGACGATGATGTTGGTAAGAAAACACTACTCCACTCATACTAATATCTAGTATAAACAGTAAAATGAGCCTTGAAACACACATGTGATGAGAGAACTGCTGTGGTACTGCTACTGATGTTTTTAATCTACCAGATAGACGGTACCACGGGCGCCAGATACGAGGTGTCATGTACCTGGCATGTGGTACGAGTTCGAGTACCTCGTATGAGTACATTGCCAACAGTTTAGATACCCGTATCATCACGATATCACGATATCACCGATAAGTGGTGCCCTGCCTGTCTGCTGTAGGCTGTGGTAAAAAGCGCGAACATCTTTTGTCACCGAATCTCGTGGTCGCCGAGCTGAAAAAGAAGGACTTACAAGTACAACAACAACCACGCGACGGACTATATACCAGGTACTCGTACGTCTGGAAAATAAATAATAAGCTATATGGGAGCATGAGCACACTCCACGCCTCTAAACGGCACGTACAAATGGCCGGGGGGGCTAAAACATCTCGGGCTGAAAGAGAAGCCCACTTTGGTGGGATGGTTGTATCGATCGACTACCTGATCTCCTGGTGCTCACATTTTCCGTAACATCGCCATGACGTAACCTTCGTACGTCTGGAAAAAATAGCACACACTAAAACTCCAAGCATTTCATTTTATAGTATTAATATACCTGGTAGTGGTTTGGCCCCAACAACGGCGACCAACTCGACCAGATGGCTCCCCGGTTTAGTTATTTTTATACGTGCGTCGTTGCTAGTCTGTTGTCGTTTATATATTGTTATACTTTGGTTGGGTGAAGCGGTTGTTGTGTTGCGTGTATAATATGCTGTCACCTTGTTGCGCAACACTGCTGCTGCTGTACGTACACGCGCCCGGGCGGTCGATGAGACGTGTGCATACTGCCGCTGCTGCTGGTGTTGTATGCTACTGCAGTTGCTGCTGTAAGTTTGAGTGTAGTGTATTGGAAAGTTCAGTTTCATGTGAAGAACACACTTTCATGCCGGTAGTCTTGTGTTGGGAACACACAGTTTTAGTACCAAAAATAGAAAACAGTATTATAGCCCCCCTGTCCTCTACCAAAAATAGCATAGCGCCCCCTGTTCTTCATGAAATTATTTGCTCCGTGGCGTTGTCGAGAAGCCCGATATTTCGACACGAGCGAGGCTATATACTTAGTCTGTATCACCAAATGACTATCGGGCACAGCAGAATTAGAGGGGGACAAGGCAACATAAGACGAACAAGAAGAAGAGGACGCAACAAAACGTTGGCCAGTAATGCTTCCAGAGAGCGCCGCCGACAAAATTGCTGCATGTTTTTATAGTGCGTGCTGCTGCTTTGCTGCTGCTTTGCTGCTGCTGCTGCCGTCGCCGCTAATAACGTGCTGTTGCAGCAGGGCATGCCTGACCATAATCGAACACAAAACAAGTTTTTTGTCGCTCCGGACACAGGAAAAAAAAACACAAAAAAAGGGCTAAATAGTACGGCTTCTTCCATCTAATGCTTGCCTGAACTTCTTCATCCCAACCAAAAAGCCCCAAAGCGCCAAGGCCCACAGCAGTAATCCCTCCTCCTGTATAGCACCTCGCGGCGCGTTTCCGTGGCGGCAATGCTTGCTGCCCGACGTCGTGCTCTCTCCGTCCCGAGAGCGGCTGCAGTTGGGCGGGAGATAAGGTGGTCGCAACTCGAGGTAGACCACTAGTAGCCAAAACGTATGGGACTATTTTCTACCAGTTTTTCCTACAGGGGAAAGACCGTTTCGTACTGAATTTGACGTCATACTTTATGTCACAGAAAAGAAAAAAATGAATTTCGGGGTCGTAGGCTCTGGGTTCTGGGGTCCAGGAGACCGCTTTCAAAATTGCTGTGATTTGACCACATACTAGTAGTAGTAGGAATTTGTGATTTTATACCTGGTATCGGGTTTAAGAGGCGATTTAAAACTAATGATCTGTGTGCTTTTTTTTGTTTGCTTGACAATTTTTTAAATAAAGAATTTATTTGTTGTATTTTTCAGGTATTTCTGGTATTCTGTAATTTGCAATCAACCTTGAAGTGTTAATCACCAGGTACCAGGTACTTGGTACCTTGAAGTATATATTAAGGCCTATATACGAAATAACTTTGACATGGCAAACAAAAATCGGTTTTACCATAACTTAAACTAGTCTGTATCACACATTGGACCTGTGACCTGTAGCTCTGACTCTGCTCCTCTACGCGTTCCGCGTGCAAGTCGTCGCCTACACAGCTGGGCCGGGTGTAACCAACGCTATCGCTCATACGACTATGAATTACTGCATTGATCTGATTGGTCAAACTTTTTACGTACGTACACAACCCATATTTTCTCATACTTCGATAATATTCTGCTTTTTACCATTACTCATTCTCTAGATTCAAGACAACACGCAGGGTAATCGTGCCAGGAAACTAAAATATTTTTTCAAATCTTAATCAAACAAAAACGTGAGTATCCGGTAAATAAATGTTATTGCTCCAAATCACGTAATTACGCGATTATTACGCTCTGTGCGATTTTTGCATGGTCGGGGTCGTCACGAACTGGACAGGGTCAGACAGCAGAAGAACAACAACAAGCAAATAGAACCAGAACAACACTCTACTGGTATCAGGTACTAATGCAAAAACCCTTGCCGACTGCGAAGGCCATGGGGAACCATGGCGACACGCTCGAGAGAATTTATTTGCTTACAACAGCGAGCAACAAGCATACGAGATTCTCTCGTCTAACCCTCATGGTATTATTATGACAGCCACCCACAAGTTGCCCACGATGGACGAAAAAGAAACAAACGAGAAAGAGCAGAGATCAGATGATTTAGTGAATGAATGAAGCAAACGAACGCACCACGACGAACGTCGGTACGTGATTTTACGATTTCATTTTATTGCTTATCGGTCCCGCACCCCGCGTCATTTCCGTTTAGTTAGGTCGTGACTTTTTTTGCTCTCTCCGACATATTTATTTGGTCTCCACATCGCCCACTTCAGGGACGACATTGCTTGGAGGTTGGAGCTGGCTTGGTGTTCGCTACTGCTGGCTCTCTCGCTCCTTATATATGTCTTGCCACAGCGCACGCCGTAACTGATAAGCCACCGCCGTGTGGCGTGGCGTATTGTATGGTTACGTGCTATGCTGCTTCCATCAATCAATCAGGTGGTGTTTTATTTTGAAAAGCCTCAAGACTACTACTACAGTCTAGACTATAATATTATTATTACGTTTCCATCCAAAAAGAACGGAGCTCGACAAAGCTCGGCAGTTATTTTTTTGTCGTCATCATTGGTCTATTTTTATTATTGTGTTTTTCACAGGTACTCCTGAAACGATCATAGTTGGAGCTCGCGCATGATACCAGGCACCAGGTATAGTCTATTATGATGCGTGTTGTTCTTGCTGCTGCTCAAGTACGAATGAGAATGTAATTTTACGGGGTGCTGGGGCACTCTGCTGCGTGTTGTGCATCTTTCTGTGCTGCACGCCAGGTTCCAAGGAGCAAGCCGATAAAGCACAGCTCGGGCCAAAGACACAGCAGAGCAAGGCGCGGTCTCGTTGTGCGGGGACGCGAGGGCCATTCTATTAATGAATACTTTCCTCCCTTCGTGTGGGACGCAGGATTCCAAGCAGCAATCCTATTGATACGTAGTAATAGTTTTTTTTCACCTCTCGGACCGAAGACATCACAGAGCAATGCGTGGCCTCGTTGATGTGCCGGGACGAGAGGGTTCTGAACTTTTTCCTTCCGTCGTGGGACGCAGGCACCAACAGACGCACACCATCATCGCCAACATCATCACCAATCAGCTGTGGTCCACCACCATACGTGCTAATTTATAATACCGTTCGTTCCACGCCAGATCACGTAGAGGCGACAGTCACCAATAATAATAATGTACCAGCGCACCCGCAGGTATCTTTTTTTGAGTGTGCTCCTGTTTTTCGACATGATCTACTCGTATATGGCAGTAGTATAATAAGCGCAATCATCCTGTCCTTGCAGCGCGTGGGCATGAATGCATGTGGAACATCATCAGTCTCTTTTCTGGCTATAAATAGGATAATCAGTAATACGTCTGTCGTCTGGTTCTGGATTTACCGCTTGTTTGTTGGAGTGCCTCGGAAAGAAGCAATACATACGTATATACATACATATATACATATATACATACATACATACATACATACATACATACATACATACATACATACATACATACATACATACATACATACATACATACATACATACATACATACATACATACATACATACATACATACATACATACATACATACATACATACATACATACATACATACATACATACATACATACATACATACATACATACATACATACATACATACATACATACATACATACATACATACATACATACATACATACATACATACATACATACATACATACATACATACATACATACATACATACATACATACATACATACATACATACATACATACATACATACATACATACATACATACATACATACATACATACATACATACATACATACATACATACATACATACATACATACATACATACATACATACATACATACATACATACATACATACATACATACATACATACATACATACATACATACATACATACATACATACATACATACATACATACATACATACATACATACATACATACATACATACATACATACATACATACATACATACATACATACATACATACATACATACATACATACATACATACATACATACATGAGTACCACGCCAGATGGTGCACGAGGAAAAATGTTATATATAAGGCTTAGTTTGGGTAAGCTGTTGGCTTTTCCAAGCGGTCAAACGGACTAATACCCCACTAATACCTTAACAAATGGCGTCGTCGACAGACCATGGGTTTTTTGGGTCGTGCAGGTTCGATCCCCACCATCCACAACAATAAACTTTTCAGATTTTCCCCATGTCGAACTTGAAAAATACTCTCCCTGGTATCCCCAGGAAATGAAACGGCTTGGATATTTGACAGGTCCGCCCGTTGTTGTTGTTGTTGTTGTTCTCACATTAAATATATCCGGCCGACCTGCTATCCCGCCGTTTCAGGGGGGGAAAGTGTTATAAGACTTAGTTTGGGTAAGCTGTTGGTTAACGTTTTCCAAGCGGTCAAACGGACTAAACCCTACTAATACCTCAACAGAAAGTAACCACTCTCACTCTAGGAACAGCAAACGAATTAAATCCCCTGGCTGGGGGGAATCATCTTTCAGTACCACACACCGCAAAACACCTCCCCATCCCGAGTAACGTCGTTAGTGCCATGTTTTTGTCGCGTCCTTTGGAACCATCCATCGACGCCCATCATAACACACACCTAGAGTTTCTGCATCTATCTGACACGCAAACAAACAGCAGCAAGCAGTCAGTACGGTAGGAGCACATCGATATTTTTCATTTCGTATTGAACCCCCTCCCCTCCAACCTCTCACATGTTTTCGCGGTGAAAATCTCCCGAAAACGTTTCCGTACGTGTACGCTCTGTACGTCATACACTTGTAGTACGTGCAGCTGCTACAAGTTGTAGCAGTAGAAAAAGAACGTTTTGCGATCCCCCGAACACCAGCCTGGCTCTGTGCTATAATAATAATATAGACTAAAGGCCTGCCGTAAATAATATAGAGTACAACCAGCAGTATTAATAGTAAGTAGTAGTAGTCTAGTAGTCTAGTACCACAGGTATAAACTTAAACTTGCATGATGACGTACGGGCTTCCCATAGTTGTACCGCAGCTTGTAGAGGCACGCTTGGCTGTGTACTCATCGCAGCAGGCCGTGTGTCGGTGAAGCCTGTGTGGTCCGATCGGGTTGCGCAAGTAGATAGAGGTAGATGTGTGTGTTGTCGGGGATGTGTGTGCTCGATGTCAGGAACTTGACGCTTCTTTCATGCGTGCAAACGCTCCCGTTGCTGGGACCATTCGTAGAAATATGAACAGGCCCGAAATTCCTGAAAATAAGACGATCGCGCCGAAAAGGTCGAAAATGTTGGATCTTTCATTTCCGAATTGAAACGTTTCACATTTCACATTGCACGTTCTTCGTACTCTCCAACTCAGAACTACCTGCTGGTATGTTTCTAGTGGTGAGCTCTACCTAGCAGGAGAGAGTTGGCTCAAAATGCCTCAAAGATGTCAAGAACGGCAGAGGTTTTGCACCGAGGACCTGCTCAATAGGCAGACCAGCAGAGGACACGCCGTGTCCCCGCGCAATACCTTCACAGGTGTCTCTCGACATGGAGTAGGGAGAGGTCAGCGCGGGTCATCTGCACATACATGGTATCGTACAAAGCTCCACACCGTTCATGATCGATTGTGGTCGTTAAACAAAACGGTTACAAGTATCGACTGCTATTATTAATACTACTACAGAGTTGTATAGTCTACAGCCGACAACAACAGCACAGCCAGTAGATCACCAGCAATCCAGTCTATTGCTGTCACGGCAACATCTATCTCGTCGTCACTCTCGACTCTCGGTTCTGGTGTCGAGCTCTACACGTGGAAGAGAGCTCATCAGAGGGTGATATGTCAGAGGTAGTCTCGTAGAGAGCTCAGAGGGCGGTTCCTATTCACCGTGCTATCGGCTACTTGTTTCGGGTGTGCTGTTCGATGTTCCACCCATATCCACATGGCATAAATGCATCTCGATAATATGCATCCAGCACATAGCAGCGTCCGTGACGAAGCGGCGATGCCTCCTCGTTTATATAGTCTAGAGAGGCGAGCTCTCTGTGTGCTCACAATCCAGGGGATTGGTTTTGGTTTGGCCATGCAATTGATGCCGAACGCAATGAACGCGGGGGGGGGGGGGGGCATATTGTGCTAGACACTAAACAGCACACCAGACTATGCGCAAAGAAGAAAGAAAAAAGAACAATACAAAGGGCTGCGAAAGCAACTGAGTTAAATCGACACACGACGCGTATGAAAATACGCGGAAGTGTGGTGAGCTAAAGCTTTATTTTTCCCCATCCGCCGGAGGATAAAAAAAAAAAAAAAAAAAAAAACAATACAAAGAAGGAAGAAAAAGACAAAACAGAGGAGAACATCAATTCATTGTACTCGAGTACTACTGGAACACAGCTATTAATAGTACGTATTTTTATAAAATACTACTACTGCTGTTTGTTGTTGTAGTTGTGTATCTACTAACTGACATTGAGTACCGGCATTCGGCATCACTAACAGGTCTTGTCACCACCTCTCTCGATTGCTCTTCTTGTGGTGGTGTGGTGGAAAGCTCTACTGAAACTCTGGTACATGTACTACGAGGTTACGTGACAGGGAGCTCAGATATGCCTCAGAGGTTCGAGATCAAAGGGATCTATGGGCCTATCAGTAGTAGTAGTAACAGCGCAGCATTTCATAACGTAGAGAGCTCAGAACGGTTGCTGCACGATCTATAAATGACATAATGGTTGTAAGACTTACAGGATATAGACTAACTACCTGATAAACTGATGCCTTTCCTTCCACAGCTGTCAGATTTTGTCCCCCTCAGAAACGGGTTACGAGTATAGTTTCCGCGCACAGGTTGATTAACATCACCGTGTTGACCCTGGTACAAGCTACATTGTAGTTCCAAGGGGAGTCGCCGACCTATGATAAGGTATTTTAGTGAGGACACACACACCCAGTAATACGCGCGATCGGAGTATCACACACAGCTTGCAAAGATGAGTTTCGGCGGAATCTTCGACCTCGCAGCTGGATGGAGCGTATTTTTTTATACTCCGTATAATAAATGGTGGGTGGTGGGTGGTGGGTGGTGGGTGATGGACACAGCTAGGTGGCTATCGGTATCGATTGACATGAGTATCGCCAGTCTCAGTCTACTATTGTTACACAGGTATGACGATACAGCAGCGGTATATCTACATTTGGTTGATGTATCGAGAGCATGTGTCCAAATCTATCATAGTCGGACAGAGCAGATAGATCTTTCTTATTCGTGATATGTGTCTTCTCAGGCAGATATATCCCTGGCCGATCGATGCGATCTGCACGACGTACACAACAGCTCATCATGTTGCCAGGTGAGAGGCAGATGATCTGAATGATCTAGCACATAATTCCACTCTTGGATATGTACTATTTAAATACAACAGCTCAAACATATCCTGCACCCAGCTTGTCACGACGACACAGAGTATGGAGATATGTAGGATCTTGACTATATATACTCTAGTATATATCTATAGATCGTGATCTGTCCGATTTGTGGAACCTATCACAACCACACATAAGTCGGACATCTCCTTCACATAGACTACGACGATAAAGCAAATCGTGCCAGGTATACGTTTTCTCAAATCAAGGTCATAGCCCATGGCGTCGGAAAAATCAGATCCCCATTTTTCACGATGATACCCCTTGAGGTATAGATTTTCTGGGTCGCAGATATAGATTGTCCTCTTCCTATAAATCGAGCGAGCTAGTTCAGGGTGGGGTCTGTGTGGCACGTTCTCTCCCGCAACCGTTTGGTCGGGGTGGCATCCTCTGGAATGATGAGCCTCTTGCACAATATACATATATCACAACGGTAAAGGTGCAGGATCTAGCTGGTGATCTTGATCTCACAGCGGCAATTGCAGGATCTACGTATATGATCTTGGATCTCACAACGGCAAACATGGGATTTAAAATATAAACATGATTGTGCTTACCATCCGACGACGTGCAGCATGAGCGTCAAACTTGATCCCTTTAAACGTTCCCCATTCATTGGAGAAAACCACGGAAACTAGAGGAGTCCAGTAGTGCGAAAAGTCTAGCTCCCTTCTATCCCTACTTCCCGCCTATAAAGCTTTATCTACTTGTACAGTGCTCCATTTGTTGTCCTTGCTGCTCCCTCCTTCTCAGTACGTGCTCTTTACGTTATATTCTGATAACCGTTGCCGCGCACCCAAGCTCTATCTATCACCACGCCATCGAAGTGGGTCTGCCCCCTCCCCCCCCGCCCCCCCTGCTCCTTTCGCTTCCTGGCAGTCCCTGAGCTGGTGTTTGAAGTGCGACACTGCTGTCCTCGAAATAGCGATGTGTGTAGTGACCACGAGAGACATTTTTTGCAGCAGGCATTCCTTCACTACCACCTTCCTTGTCGTCGACCCACCATCCCTCCCTCCTACGACACTATTATTAGCTGCCAGCTGGTCCATGAATTTGCTGCCCCTTACCCCCAGACGCTTATTTAAAAGCTTTCCACCGCTAAAGTGGCAAGTTTGTGACGCCGTTCGTCGAAGGACACACATGTCCCGGACGAGCGCAGTGTTGGCGCTTGCGCGCCTCAGAGGTAGAGGCGGCCGATCCACATAGAGATCAGAACTGCCTCCTCGCACGTGCACCTGCGTTTGGAGGTTAGCATGGGGTGATGTCCAGCAAGATGAAATTGTTCCTATACTCCCTGTTTGGAGCGCCCCGGAGACCTCCTTTCCTAACGATTATGTCCATCCGCAGATTCCGGTGTGCAGCGAACGGTTCGCCGGTCGCCAGTTGGTGTCGATGTCCCAGCTGCTTCAACGTGCGGGAGATCGCGTGGAGAAGCGGCTGGTGGTGCTGAATTACCTACGCCCTTGTTCTGGGACAGATGCGTGCGTGGCTGGTGTCTGCGTCGACTGCATTGCAGCAAGGGTAACTCACTGCCGCGTGATCCGCGTTTCCCGTGAAACACCTCCCCATGCCCACGAATTCTGCTGCGGGTGTGACACAGAGTGAGCCCGTTGGCCTCGCCGAAGGCATGCCGTGGCTCCTGCCCCTTGTAGACTCCTTTGGCGAGCCTTGACGGAGGCCTTGGTCGCGCTCCCCCCCAGCGGTTCGCTTGGTCCGGGAGGGCGTGTCGTCTCCGGCAGCTCCTCCAACGAGGCGGTGTGTGCAACGTGACGACCGTGGTTCACCAGCTTGCTCAACTTCTGTTGAGCTTTCGAGGAATTGGTGACTACGGCGTCATGCGCAGCCAGCATGTGTCGGCCTCCGGGGACCTTGGGGCAAGATTCTCCTCTGTACCTAAACCTCCTTCCAGCCAAGATTCGTGGACGATACCTGCCATCGCCCCCATCGTCACCCCCAATCTGTTTCGGATCTCCCGCTCAAGCTGCTTCCTATCTGTGAGCAATGATTCTCGATTCCGGGCGCCCCCTTCTCACTCTCTCATCGCTGTGTCTCCTGGCGGGGCTGTGCGGTCTGTTAGAAAACTCCGGGCAGGATCCCCGCTCCTCTCCCAATTGAGGCAGACGTTCGCCTCGCTTCTTCTGTCGACTTCAGCCCTACAACCCTCACGCTCCCGTAAAAAGGCGTGTTTGTGGGCCTCTGCTGGTGTAAGGTTTTTAATTACCAACCCAGGGCCAATTGAAGAAAAGTAAGTACAAGTAGTTATATTAAGTGCATAAGGCCCCAGTATAGTCTATATATTGATGTCATACTCGTAACGAACGGCAATTGGATGCAGGATTTACAGCACGTCTCTTGATCTCACAACTCGTCGCGCTCGCGCAAATAAATGCAGGATACCTGCAGAAATCTGACCGGCTCGATCTCAAAACGAACGGCAACTGAATGCAGAATCTAGATAATATCCTACTTTCTTTCTGTCACAACGGCTAGCAAATAAATGCAGGATCAAGATCCTGGATGATCTTGATGTATCACAACGGCAAGTAAATGCAGGATCCGTTTTTTCTTTCACGTGTATCCTTTGGCAGGCGGGCAATTTATACAACCTCTTATAAGAATATTCATACACTTCTCCTATTAGTCTAATACGAAGTACCTATTATTGTCACGCATGTCACGTCGTGTGTCGGTTTACAATTAATTGCACATGAACAGTTTTATTTTGATCTCACAACGGCGAAAATGCACGATCTAGATGATCGCAGACAGCAGTAGTAGCAATAGATGAACTTGACATTGAGCCAAGGCTACACAACATTGCAGGTACCAGGTATATCCCGTTTTTATTGCCGGGCTTAGTCCTCTCCTGCTAGTGGCTCTGTTTCTCACTAAAAATCTTTCTGCTATTATTAATAATAATAGTCCCTTCCAACCGGTAACCCTCGCAGCATCAAGCAGTAGTTTCTGCCCCAGTCGGCTGCCGACCAGCTTCCTGTACCCTGACGTACATACATGCTCCCTTCTCTGGTACCCGTCGTCGTGTCCTTTTTACTCTCCAAGTTCAACCTCACACGTACGTACTTTCTCTATCAGGTCGTGATGCGTAGAGATGTTCTCCCAAACCAACACGACTTAACAGAGTTTTCAGAAAAATGGGAACGGAGCCTAAAATGAGAACCAAGCGTTATCTCCAGAACCATGTGGTGTATCAGAGAACCGAAATGATCCAGCGAAACCCCTTGGCCATCCCTGTGAGAGGAGCTCGTCAGAACGGTCATGCTCCATCTCATGCCTTCGGGTGGGCGCAAAAAGCGATATACGCTGGCTCTATGGTGATTTCTCTAGATGCTGGCTACCGAGGCGATGCCGAGGACTTCCAGCCTCAGCGACAGCTCATTCGAAGGCTGATATTCAAAACCGTTCCACACACGTCAGATTTCCTACGTTCAATCTTCCACTTTGGGTCGTTTCTAACGACACCTCACATTGCAAACACGCCAAAAATTGATTTGGCAAGTTTTTGGTAAGTATTTTTCCTTCTTCATTCTGCAAGTCTCGAAATAAAAAAACCCACATCGTATTAAGCAACCGGCCGGCAAAATGAAAATAAATATGAATATTTCATAAACTTGCCTGCGAAGTACTACGGAACCATCCTAGAAAAAAAGCTCTTTTGGCAAATCCAAATCTCCACAAATTTCTTCTTCGCCAATCGATTTAGTTTTAAAAGGCTTAATGTGTATCGTTGAGAACGGCGAGCTTTTCGTTGGCTCTTAACAAGCAACCTTACATTGTACTAGACCATTTGGAGTGCTGAGGAGGATTTCTTTCAATCCTCCTGTGCTGCGATTTATCATCTCCTCTGATGACCTCTTCTCCCTTTTTCAATATTCACACCCCACTACAAAATATCACCCCCCCCCCCCCTCTGAAATATTTCCTCGTACTGCATTAAACAGCTAGGCCAAACCACCGCTGGGCAACGCCCACGCGAATCGAGCTCCCCTCTACGAAGTCTCGTGACGACTTGACGTGAAACCGGCGAGCGCATCTTCTCCCCGTTACCTTGCTCGTTCATCCGATTCTGCAATCGTAGCGATCGGCTCAGCGTGCGTCGTGCGATGTGCGATTGAGCTCGGCGACCGACAGACACAGACAGACAGACAGACAGGCAGACAGACAGACAGACAGACAGACAGACAGACAGACAGACAGGCAGGCAGACGGACGGACGGACGGACAGACAGACAGACAGACAGAGAGACAGACAGACAGACAGGCAGGCAGGCAGACAGATATCAGCGCTTCTAGGAAAATGAACAAACATTAACACGGAACCTTCAAACGTTTTTTTCAATACTTCCCTACGTGTGCGCCTATATACTACATACATACGTACGGTAATACGTGTGCGCAACCCAATGTTGTGAAAATCGGGCGAGATCAAGAAGAGGTTCATTTGGCGCCTCATTATAACGGAAAGCATGTATATGGCGAACCCGAAAAAAAAGCACAAGGGAGCCCTGAGAGTGAGAGTGCCCCCCCGTACGATAGCCTTTCGTTGACGATTAATTCATCATAATTGATGGCCTGCCCCCCGAATAAGGCGCGATGGTTACTGTCGTTGTTTGATGTGGACCATTCCTAGGCGTTTCCTTTGGGGGGATCGGGGATTCGAATCCCGGCGTGTTCTTTCGTTAGAGATGTACACCCTTTGAGAGCCCTCTAAGACCCGTCTCTATACTAATTCCAAGTAATTTTGTCCCCAAAACGGGTTTCCAGCAGTAAAGGCGTTAAATCACTGCTGGATAGCAGTCAGAAGCATGCCACGATATAGATGCGCACCGTTTTTTTTTCCCTGGGGCTTTTCGTTTGAGGATCTCTATATGTTTCTCCCAAAAACTGATTGAGGGAAAAATAAAAGTGCTTCCCGACGGACACAATCCCATGAACTACGCACCTAGGCCATTGTTTTTTTTTCGTTTTTTCATCCGGTAGCAGCTGTATTTTCGTCCAAAATCAGTTTTCGGTTTAAGAAGGGACGTGTGCTACAATAGAGGTATACCTTTTTTTGGCGAAAATAGTTTATCTGAATGAATGACGGGGCTCCTTAACCCAAAATAGTCGGAAATACGCCCAACATATTTTGCATGATTCTCTTTGTTTACCTAGCTAGGCCGTGGGATTCTTCATCCGGAGTCAGCAGTTTCATTTTCTCCAAATTGGTTTTTGGGAGAGGTCTTAAGCTCTCCCAAATTGAGGAAAATCTCGGAAAAGAGGTCTTGCGCCTGTATCGTAGCATATGTCTTACTACGGAAGCCCCCCCAAACTAACTTTTCTACAACGAAATCGCCGGTTTTGAAACCCGCTCCCGGCCGCATTCTCCTGAAATACATACGGTGCCCCTTGCCACCCCGACATCATCGTTCGATAGTCCTTTGAAAACAAGAAAATGTGTGACAAGAGCTTTTTTGTAGCATCCTTGATCGTGTTGAGCAGCCGTGAAACCTTCGTTCATTGAAGAAAATCGCCGGTTCTGGGGGGGTATCGTAGAATCCGTCTTATCATTGTCGCCGATATTATCGATCGGTCGATGCGGGCACCTTCTTTAGTCTTTGGTGGCCGACTCCTGGAGTGAATATGATTGGCTGCTGGATTGCTTTGGTTGGCTGCTGGATTGTTTTGGCGTAGGGGTACCAAGTTCGCGTTTTCATGTCATACTAGCATGTGCAGTACGTTTGACGTTGCATAAAATGTGGCACACGCCATCAGCACACCTAGACTCCCTACATACGTCTTCAGTATATTTGCGATGTTTTGTTCCCACTGTTCAGATACGCCCTCGAGGCACTAAAGGCGAAAAGTTCTGCATAATGATGCTCTTCTAGTGGACAGCAGTTCGATGTGTGGTCAAGCCAAGGGTTAGATGAATCATCGATAGACATGACAGTTGGATGATGGCTCGATCCCGTCTGCCACGAAAGCGACTGGGACGGCACTCGGCCCTGGCCTTGCGCTGTCAGAACACGGCCCCTGTCTCGGAGGTTGTTGTTATGGAATTCCTCTGGGAGCCTAACGAGGCGTAAGATATGGGATAAGGCTGGATATATAGGGTTTCACACGCGTTTGAATGCATGTGCGTATAGGAAAAAGGGGATGATGCTTTTGCCCCGCGAAATTGAACGCTATTCAGTTCGTCCGGGGCGTGTGTGGAACAAATACAAGAGCTTATCTAGTACGAGTGAGTGACCAACGTGGAACCTGCCTAGCTGAGAAACTTGCAAAGTGTGGCCTGTGTCTGTAACATCCCCCTACTCTTACTATATTGTGACGGCAAAGCTTGATATCAAAGATACGAAGAATCGGCACGGACACTGTATATGTGTTGGTTGGATATGGAAGGGTACCTGCCTAGTAGAAAAACCTGGAAATGGTGGCCTGTGTCTGTAACAGCCCCCAATTCTTACTATATTGTGACGACAGAGCTTGATCTCAAAGATATGAAGAATCGGCACGGACACTGTATGTGTGCTGGATGTCGAAGGGTATGAAAATAACGGTATACACATGAAGGGAACACAAACACCCGCAGCACGTACACGCCACAGCAATATTAATGAGACCCAATTTCCCAATCTATTGTCGACTACTAATTCTTACCACGATAACCCCCCCCCCAAACAGATATGTTCTATAGCGAAAGTTCCATGGCTGCTCGACACGAAGAAGGATGCTATGAAACATGAAAAAAAAAATACTTTTCTCGCTTTGCAAAGGAGTATCGAGCGATGACGTCCGGGTGGCAAAGGGGCACCGTATTTCAGGAGATACGGCCGGGAGCTGGTTTCAAGACCCGGCGATTTCGTTGAAGAAAAGTTGGGGTGTGGCTACTACCGTAGAACGACTCTGTCACCGAAAATAACCATCGGTAGACGCCTTTCACAACGGTACGTTCCGGTAGTCTGTTGTGACCGATCGTCCAAACCCACCCATGTTAGTGTAATAAGAACGCGCGGGACGAGACACTGCTTGTAGTAGACATCGGTGGGGCCGGACGGAAGACACAGAGAGAGAGAGAGGCCTGGAAAGATCAATACATATGGTGCGCCTCTCTCATATACATCTTGCGGGGGCGGGCGGGGGGGGGGGGGGCGACTCATTTCATGCATGGCCGTAGTCGTATGACCATAGTGGTAAGCCGGTCGCCCCGGTGGCGTATCAGGTTATCCTCGAGCCTGGTGTAGATCAGTATCGTGAGTTCGAATCCCCCCGAGTGCATACGCGTATAAATTCGTGGCGACTTTTTGTTGCGCACAAATTGACTTGCGGAAAACGCGAGAGCGTGAGTTAGCAACAACACTCGATGAAAAATCGACGAGCTCAGTGGGATTGCTGAACCCTATGCGAGATAAAAATTTAAGGCAAGAACCGAGGGGGTGAAGGGACGACACCTGTGACCACGGCTTGTCAGAAGCTGGAAAGTAGAAATGTGCCAAAAAAAAAAGGAAAAAAAAAAAGTGGTATGACCCTCGCATCCCTACCACGCCAGGACGAGGCACGTCGGGTTTTCACTGACCAGACGTACATGGCTAGGGGTTTCACCGACCAGGCAAACAGGTAGGACTGGGGGAGGGGGGGATACATACTCATTTATTGCTTGCCGTAGGCGTTAGACCATTGACCACGCATCCCTCTCGAGGCGAAGGGAGTGAGATGGGGGGCAAGCATCGCACCATGCACGGCCGTATAGTCCATGGGACCATTGACCCTCGCATCCCTACAATGCCGGGACGGGGCACGTCGGGTTTTCATGGACCAGGCCGACATCGCGTGCACCAATCGCGAAGCGCCGTTAGGTGTTCGGCGAATCGCATGAACTATGAGCTGCGTCCAGAACCTCCTGTGAGGCGGGACTTCGGCACCGTGTGTGTACTTTCTTGCGAATAGATGACAGCGCCGAATGACGTGGTTTATTTTCCGGGCATGGCAACGTCCAGAGACAGCAGCAATGGGTAAAATACGGAACTGCATCGTGGGTGCCGGGCGGAGGGAGTATTGTATCGTCAAGCACGGCCTAGTGCTTGGGCCCATGGTCCGGAGGGGAGGAGGGGGGGCGTGCTTCACCTATCGACATTCAACACAATCAGTGTCCGTGCTGATGCTTCATCCCTGAGAGATGTACGAGCTCTGCGGTCACATACCACGGGAGAGAGGAATATAGGTATACACGCGCTTTCAACAGCAGTATTTGGCCATGCAATGCCAAACGCTACTGGATTCGAGACGTGAAACACTCACAAGCAACCAAAAGCAGACAAAGTGCAGGAGAGAAAGAGACTGCACACATGACCACGCTCATCGCGTGTGTGTTTGCAAGTAGCTTGAGATGAGTTAATCTGCAACGAACAGAAGAAGCAGATCGAGAGAGGGCAAAACCGAGGAGGTGACATGCTGCATGCAGCACTCTATCACCGTGAGCACGATGATCCTGATGATGGCGCGATCATTTTCTTTTTGGTGATGATGTGAACCATTGCTTGTTGGACACAGGGCACACCCTGCCGCGTAAGCACGGGACAACACGCTCCCGTAACCTGTTTCTAGGGCTTTGCTGGCCCTGCTGCAGGTTTTATACCGACCCTATGGTCCTTAAGCGACACATGCTACGGTAGAGATGTGCGTCCTCTTTGCCTGGGGCTCATAACCTATTGAATACCTCACACAAGAAAAAGACTTAATAATAATAGAGCAGACGGATAGTGCAACCCGATGACCGACCCCATGGCCTAGGCTAGGTATAACAAATGTTCATTCTGACAAACAAGAACGGCATTCCGATGAGTTTTGGTCAAATGCCTTCACAACTGGAAATCCATTTTTTTTTTAACAAATTTATACTTGAATTCAGTGTCGTGGGAGGGATTTGGGGGCTCTTGAAAGGGGTTAAGGAGCCCCGTCATTAAGAAAATACTGTTCGCCAAACAGCGGTATACCTTCAACACCTCTATCGTAGCACGCGTCAAAAAAAGCTATACCATAACGCCCACCACCAGCAGAACCACACACCGTGTAGCAGCGAGGAGCCTATCATGTCCACGGACTCTAGATGTTTGACAAGAGTTAATGTGAGACAACAAAGACAATAACAGCAACATGTATGTGTGCTATAGATTTAGTCGGCAATCGAGCGCCACAGGGTGGTGGTAGTGAATCTATGAACTATCCTTCTACGGAGAGCACTCCATTACAGGTGGCGGTGGCGGTGGTCACGGGGTTCAGCACGTGTACAAAGAAAAATTTGCGATTGATTGTTGTTTTTTATGCAAAACTCCGACTGCATTTTTGTCGAAGTCATCGTTCGCTTGTGCTCACATTTTTTTTTCACATTTTCATGCTTTTCGGGTGATCCACACGGCGAAAAAAATAAAAGAAGGTTGCAGGGAGAGCGCCCTAAAAAACAGACGACCAGGAGGAAACAGCGTCAACAGAAACCATAATAGACGAATAAGGACTGTTCTGACCGACCCCACGGTGGTGGAGTTTGCATTTTTTTTGTCTAAAAAAGGTACCGGTATACCTTCTGACCGGTTGATTGAGCGTCTCGAGTGTGGGGCTACTGTTAAGGTTATTAGTGGGGTATTAGTCCGTTTGACCACTTGCAAAAGGTTAACCGATAGCTTACCCAAACTAAGCCTTAGAACACTCTCCCCCCCTGAAACGGCGGGATATCAGGTAGGCCGGATACACGGGCGGACCTGTTATTTATCCAAGCCTTTTCATTTCCTGGGCATACCGGGGAGAGTATTTTTCAAGTTCGACATGGGGAAAATCTGAAAAGTTTATTATTGTGGATGGTGGGGATCGAACCCACGACCCAAAAAACCCATGGTCCTGCCGACGACGCCATTTGTTAAGGTTATTAGTGGGGTATTAGTCCGTTTGACCACTTGCAAAAGGTTAACCGATAGCTTACCCAAACTAAGCCTTAGAACACTATACGGCCGACCTGTCTATATCCAGGTCGTTTCAGGGGGGGAGAGTGTTATAAGGCTTAGTTTGGGTAAGCTATCGGTTAACCTGTGCAAGTGGTCAAACGGACTAATACCCTACTAATTCCTTAACACTACGGTTTGGCATGGTAATTTCATGAGGGCCTTTGTTTTAGGACGAGCAGTAACGAGGACCACCGATAGGGACAGCTCGCGCTATCGCTACAGTGGGAACCGAAGGACACGGCAGCTAGCTGGATTGCGAAGGCAATTGAGTTAAATCGACACACGACGTGTATGAAAATACGTGGAAGTGTGGTGAGCTTAAGCTTTATTTTTCCCCCATCAGCAGGTGGATAACAAAAAAAACAAAAAACAGAAAACAGAAATAAAAAACAGTGCATATAAATGTTTGGTCCGGTTGCGAGAACGAATATCTGCATTAACTGCATGTTTCGGGGGTGAGATTCTGAGCTACCTCATGTGTTAGGAGCCCAAGAAATTCTGCCGCGCCCATACCTACCGTGGGGATGACTCGATAGAGGTACACATTACCTCTTTTAGTCCACAATACCTCTGTTAGTCCACAGTACCTCTTTTAGTCCAACTTGTGAGTCATCCCACGGTAGTAGGAGTTTGCTCTTTTTGGGGCCAAACTTTTTCTGACCTTCTGACGGGTTGAGCCCCCCGCCCTCCAAGTGTGAGACTATCGGTTATAGATTGATTCCTTTATGAGTGTAGACGCGTGCTACGATAGAGGGTGCACCACTTTTTTTTGTGAGGTTTCCTCAATTTGGGAGCTTACGACATCTCTCCTGAAAACTGATTGGGAGAGAAAACTAAAACTGCTACCGGATACAAAATCCCATGGCCTGTGACAGTAGGTACACGACGAAAACCACGCCAAAAAAAAATTACCCGACGATTTTGGGTTGAGCGAGCCACGTCATTCAGCAACCATTTCAGACGGAACGTGCCACCTCTGTCGTAGCACGCGTCTGTATTCGTTTTAGGACTAGCTCGAGGTATACCCTTTATTGGCTTTGACCCGGTGGTGAAATTGAAGGCACCCCCCCCCTACCGTAGCCTTGATCATAGGTATACCCTTTTTTGGCTTTGACCCAGTGGTGAAAATTGGGGGTACCCCCCCTACCGTATCCTTGATCAGAAGTATGTGCCCTTTTTTGGATCTAAACCGTGAGTGAAAATTGGGGGTACCCCCCCCTACCGTAGCCTTGATAAGAGGTATACCCTTTTTCGGATTAGACCCGGTAGTAAAAATAGGGGGTACCTCCCTACTGTAACCTTGATCAGAGGTATACCCTTTCTTGGCTTTGACCCGGTCAAAATTGGGGGTACCTCCCCTACCGTAGCCTTGATCAGAGGTGTATACCCCTTTTTGGCTTCGACCCGGTAATGAAAAATTGGGGGTACCCCCCCTAACGTAGCCTTGATCAGAGGTATACCCTTTTTTGGCTCAGACCCGGTAGTGAAAATTGAGGGTACCCCCCTACCGTAGCCTTGGTCACGGAATGGGTGTGGTGAAGCCGCATCTTCGATTCATTTCCAGCTAGTGGAACCAGGTGTTTCACCGAATCTTCCATACTTTTGCTTATACGGTGTACATCAGGATGGGCTATCATTAGTGTTTTGTGATATTGCCCCTAGCTTATTCGATTAATCTGTTAGATGGTGGAACCGTTTTTTCCCCCAGCTTTCGGTATTTTTGCTCCAGTGGATAATCAGGGTGGGCTACTGTTACGCGACATTGCTCCTGAAAAGCCTAAAATGGCCCAGGATCGAGGGTTTAGGTATACGGGAAGGAGGTGGCGTGCTACTTGGAAGGTCTTTACTTACGGGGAACAGGGGTTCAGGGCGAGGCGTACTACTTGGAAGGCCTAAACGTGCGGGAAACAGGGGCTCAAGGCGAGACTATGCTGAGCCCTAGTCAGACCTTTCATCCGACCGAAAAGGATAATACAACACAACTCTTCTAAGAATAAGAGAGAGACATCGCGGGTGCAGTTCTAAAGGACCTAACACAATAGTCTGCAAGGGGATATACGTGAGCATCAAGCATATATTTTCACACCTCGAATTGATCATGATCTAGCCCATCTAGAGTAGACCCCGCATGTATCAGATTCAGCCATTCTGAGATGTTGTGCAGGATCTGCAACTAGAGTACGGATCAAACCGGAAAACATGTACTAGATCATGCCGAGATCGTACGGCTTCCACCCGGCAACACGAGCTAGACAATACAGATCTTTCTTGAAAGATCTACATCATCAAACGGGAATCGGCGATCTGTCCGACGTGTTGTAATATTACAATAAACTGTGCGCGCGTTGTGCGGCCAGTTCCTTACTGGGGAAAACTACCAGCCAGGAATATATTTCGCCTTAAAAGACACGGGAACCGCTGTCAGCCGTCCTTGAAATGATGTTGTGCAAGATCTGTAACAAGAGTACGGATCAAACCAGGAAACATGTGCTAGATCATGCCGATCGTACGGCTCCCACCCGGCAACATGGGCTAGGCCATACAGATCTTCCTTGAAAGGTCTAGATCATCAAGTGGGAATCGGTTATCTGTCCGGCGTGTTGTTTTCTTACTATAAACTGTGCGCGGGTTGTGCGGCCAGTTCCTTCCTGGGCAAAGCTACCGGCCAGGAATATATTTCGCCTCAAGGACACAGGAACCGCTGTCAGCCGTCCTCAAAATACCGCAACAATCATAGTTTGCCTTCAAGAAACAGGAACCACATCATTTTTCCTTCCAGACATTGGAAACACCTCAGCACCGTGGCGGGGATTACTGCGGCTTCCCACAGAAGCGCAATTTGTTGATACGCCGCATTGTATATGTGTTGACATCTGAATGGCTCGTGACCATAATCTAGCCCACGGTCACCCCAACGGCACAACAAGGACTCCACAGTTCTACTGCGCTGAGCCCATTTTTCAGGTCAAATTACATAAAATTCGACTTCGAGGGTCGTTTGAAAGAAACTTAGTACGAGCCAGCGCAGGCAGCGGTTGCCGCGATAGCGTGCGGTTCACGCTCCACACACCACATCGAACACCACATTTCTGGCTGAAGCCGCCGCCACCACTTTTGTTGCATGGAGCCACCACCAACTTGATTCATGTCGCGTTGAAAAACAAGTAAACAAACTAGTAACATTTCAAAAGAAAACAATTAAATGCCTACGCTAACGTCAATACTCGGGCGCGACGTAAAAAAAAATCGGCGCGATTACAATTTTGGCGCCACCACAATATCGGCGTTAATTTCGGCGCTAGGAAACCAGCTTAACCGAGGAGGTGGCCGATAATAGTCTTGCCATCTACAAGCTCCTGTGCCCATACACCGATCGTTGCGATCATCGCGAGTCGCCCGTTGTTGAGCTCCTTAGTCATCATCGCTTGCTTCCCTGCCTCGTCCTTGGGCATAAGGCCCAGGGGGTCAAACCCAAAGTTTCCCGGCTCATAATCCTTCTTTAGGTCCGCAACTCCGAGCTTCAAGGGCTGCTTTACCCACCCCACTGCGCGTCGAGAATCAAGGGGTGGGGGGAGGGAAAGAGTGACGGTGACCGATATTGTAAATGTTGTAAATTGGAAGATGGACACAGGAGAACAGGCTCAGGGGCACGGGCTAGGAGTACGCCACAGGCTCGGAAAATATATCATCGGCTCAGGCTTAGGCCCAAGTTCACACCTAGGCCCAGGCTCTCCACGACGACTACTCGAATCCCTCACGACGACTACGACAAAGGCTGCGATTGGGGTGGTGCCTCCTTTTAAGCTTCGGTGTTTGAGCCACTAACACGAGCGACTCTGTATGTCACTGACAAAAAACACCGTAGGGCGGTTTGTTTTGCTTTGGCGCGCAGCGTAGGCAGCAAACCGTTCCATCGCGGATATCATATCGCACGAGAAAACAGCGGCACGTAAGCTGAAGATAGCAAAGGACCAGAGGGGATCACTCGCGCGAGTGATCCCGAGCCACCGCAAAACAAGGCCCCAAACAACATAACCCCCCCGCAGTAGCCTTCCTCCTACATGCGGCCGCACGACGACTACTACTAGCATCTCCCACAATGGCAACCCGTTTACCTCGCGACCACTACTCGTACCGACACAAGCTTCGGTCTAGAGGTGCATGATTTGTTTTCCTTACCCCCTCACTTGAGGAGATTGTTTTCCTCACCCAACCACCGATTTTAAGCCAACCAAAACTTCAATCCGATGAAAGGAACCCGTGTTCCGGGTATACAAAACAATACGTGTGCCAGTAGTAATGTCATTCCGACGATTTGGGGTTAACCCCTTTACAACTGGAAACCCGTTTTTGGGGACAAAATTACTTGGATTTAGTATAGGGAGGGGTTCGGGGGCTCTAAAGGGGCTAAAGAGCCTCGTCATACAGAAACCATTTTCGACAAAAAAAGGTATACCTCTATCCTAGCATGCGCTTAGCTCCCCCAACGACCAACCGTTCAACACCGCGACGACTACTCGTGCCCCACGCACGTCTACTTAACCTCCCCACGACGGCTACTTGATGTCCCCCACGACTACTCGCATATCCCTTCGCAGAAGTCCACCATGCGGTTAACGTAAGGGAAAGGGCAAGCATATGGTGAATTGCGGACTCCAATAGCTTGCCACCGCAAGCATCAGGGGATGTTGCTGTAGCGCTGACAATCTGCCATTACAGCAGTCCGTAGAGCACCCCTACCCGTAATGTGTGCATATTGCTGACATGAACAGGCAACGGCCCCGCCCGCCCTGATCATTCTTTCTCGACTATCACCACCTTGCCAACTTTTTCTCAACTAGACTTATACTTTGAAGTATATAAAGTTATCGCTTTTATTGATTTTAGACTCCCACAGGGTACGGCAATTGCAACGACACACTGTGAACCTGGTTCCCCTCGCAGATATCGACGATGAAGTCAAGGTACGGCCAATTCGCAATTGCCCATGTCCCATACTACGCCCCATCTCATAAACTGGGAGTCAGAACGTGGAGGAAGGAGACTAAGGGAAGGCTCAGGCAGACTGCCGACATAACCAACCTTAGGAACCGGAAGGTGCACAAGTATGACTAGGCTAGACTCTGGCTCTGGCTCAAGCCCAGGCTTAGGCTTCGAGAAGGGAGATTTAACCCAGGCTTAGATAAAGGCTTGGGTTCAGACTCCCCGCGACAACTACTCGTGTCCTCCACGGCGACTAGTCGTATCCCCTCACGACAGCCGCTCGCATCATACGGCAATAGCGACGACGCACCGTAGATGTTGTTCCCTTCGCAGACGCCGAAGACCACGGTCAACGTAAGGGTAAGGGTAGGCGTAGGGACATTGGAAATTCTCAAACTACGTATCCAAAAATAACGGAAGCAAATGCTGGCCACATTCGCAGTTACCCATGTTCCCGATCTACTAAGCCATTGAAACAGGATTATGGAGGAAGGATACTCGGGTCAGGCTCAGACTAAGGCTAAGAGCCAAAACCGACGACCCGTCTGCGCTTCAAAAAAAAGCAGGCACGTACCGGGGAGGGGGACAAAGGACGTCACGTGTGATCGACTTTGTCCAGCAGTTGCAAGTACGATATTAGAAAACTAAAACAATGACAATAACGGCCACCCACCGTAAATGTTGTTTCCCTCGAAGATGCCGACGATGACCAGCAAAAGCGCCGGCAAGAGCGAGAAGTACCCCTCCACCGCCTGGAAGTGGTAGATGGCCGGACCAAGGTCCTTGCCGCCGTTCATGAAGAGCGGGTGGGTCAGCTCTTGTACGAACATGCCCGCGAAGGCGAGCATCGCAACGCGGGCGTGTTTGATCTCGCTCTCGCGGAACTTCTTCACGTCGATTGCGCGGAACTGTGGACGGGAAGGAGAGGGGGGGGGGGGGGGGGGGGGGGGTACTCAGCTTGTGCATGGCCGTAGTCGTATGACCATAGACCCCTGCAATGCCGGGACGGAGCACGTCGGGTCTTCACCAACCAGGCAGACTTTGCTTGCACCAAGCGCGAAGCGCCGTGAGGTGTTCGAGTCGCATGAAGGATGAAACTGCATCCTTCCAAGAACCACTCGTAAGACGGACGTCGGCACCTCGTGCCTACTTTGTTGCTTATGGATGATAGAGCCAATGAGTTCTTTGTTTTCTGGTGTGGTCACTCCAGAGACAGCAATGGGTATTACTATGTAACTGCCTCGTGGGTGCCTTACCATACTCACACTCCGTGATGCGATCATTCCCCTTGTGCAGAGTTAGGGTTCTCCACCCCGCCAATATGATCTAAGTTGATAGCCATCATGGTGATCGCAAAAAACAAAAAACGATACCCTGGTTGTCTAGCTCACGCAGTGATTGACATGTTTTACAGCGTCGTCGCCAGCCAACACCAACCCCAATATGCACATAACGTTTTACGGCGTCGGTGTCAACCGAGGCCAACTATTACATATATAGGGGAAAGGAGGGGGGGGGGGTGTACTCAGTTTGTGCATGGCCGTAGTCATATGACCATAGACCCTCGCATCCCTACTATGCCAAGACGGAGCACGTCGGGTTTTCACGAACCAGCGAGGTAAAGGGGGGGGGAGTTATTCCAGATGACGGGGAAGGGGGAAGGGAGAGGGGGGTAGGGAGAAAGATAAGGAGGAGGCATTCATGTTTTTGACAGCGGGGAGGGGTAGGGATTGTGGGGGAGACATGGGGGAGGGGGAGCCCAAGAGATGGAGAGAAGGAGAGGGAGAGGGAAAGGGAGAAGGAGAAGGGGAAAGGGGGGGGGAGAGGGGGAGAGAGGCGAGGATGGACGTGTAGAAGATTGTGGGGTAGACAGAGGAAGAGCAGAGAAAAAGAGGTCGAAAAAAGAGAGGCAAATTGTGCATCATCTTTGGGAACAGCACAGCCTTGACGTTCTCGTGTTATGTATCGCTACCATCGAATGTTGCACTTTATTCGTGTGCTTACACTTTACTCGTGCGTTTATAGCTGCGTCGTATGAAAAAAAAGAATGTATTGGGCTATTAGTTACCTCGGACGAGATCTCGAAGGGGTCGAAGTGCTGGAACGGCACCACTACCAGTACTGGTACTACCACTAGTTCTACTATTAATATTGACTAGTACGAGTACTAGTATTAGTACTAGTACTGGTACTAGTACTCAGTAGTAGTACTAGTACTAGTTGTCACTAGTACTAGTACTACTATTTTCACTAGTACTAGTACTACTACTGAGTACTAGTACTAGTAAACTAGTGGTTTACTAAGTAAACTAGTACTACTACTAGTACAAGCACTAATACTACTACTCTGTAGTAGTAGCAGTACTAGTGCTAGTAGTAGTAGTACTAGTAGCAGCAGTACTAGTCTAAGTACTAGTACTAGTACTGCTACTACTACAGTATTAGTATTAGTACTAGTACTAGTAGTAGCAGTACTAGTACTAGTGTACTAGTACTAGTACTACTACTGTAGTAGTAGCAGTACTAGTACTAGTGTACTAGTACTAGTACTACTACTGTAGTAGTAGCAGTACTAGTACTAGTACTAGTAGTAGTAGTAGTAGTAACTAGTAGTACTAGTACTGGTGCTATGATACTAGTACTAGTACTAGTACTACTACTTACTACTAGTTACTACTAGTTACTACTAGTTATTACTACTATTACTACTATTACTACTACTATTACTACTACTACTACTACTACTACTACTACTACTACTGCTGCTGCTACTGCTACTGCTACTGCTACTGCTACTACCTCTCCTCTTCCTATTACTACTACTGTCAGTAGTACTACCACAATTGAACTGAACAGCGTAACATAAAAATTACCTTGGACGAGATGTTGAGGGGGTCAAAGTACTGGAACGGCGCGGACGATCCCGGGAGGGTCCTGACGTACTGAGGGCCGGTCAGCTCAATCGGCGGCGGCGGCGGCTCGTCTGATTCAGGTTGGGCCAAAATCTCGTCGAACTGAGCAGACCCACCGGCCAGAGAGGTACTGCCGGAGAGAAAGAACGAGCAAAAGAGCCAGCGAAAGAAGGGAATGCTATGTATAAGCCACCTATGCAGGCCACGCCAAGAAACATACACGATACATTCTGATTTTTCTTGTGTAAATCGCGTGGTTCCAGTACTACGATGAGTGATTTTGAACCAAACTGGACCTTAGCCCTAACCTCAACCCTTGATCGACTTGTAGTTGTCCGGAAACACCCGGCCAAAAACATTTTCGGAAAACAAGTCGACTATAATACTCGTATACTCGTACATCAATTTTTTTGCCTTTTTGATACTAAGCACTTTTCACATATTTTAGGGGCCCCGCATACACGGCTGATTGCTATTTGCCCCTTCACGATCCAGGTGCAGCGACGAAACAAAATGTCAAGTGTTGTCCTCTATGGCGTGTGAGCGCGCCGTTCATGTTGTGTCGTGCAGCGCGCGTGTTGTCCAGCTCGTTTCGTTGGAGATCGGGTGCTCCACCTACATGATAGAGTGCCCCAGCAGCCCAGGTTGCTTGTTGTGGCCGATGCTGTAACCGTCACTTGTTTTCGACGGCTTTTCCCCCTTGGCCCTTTTAGGGCCCGAGAACCCCACCCTATACTAATTTCAAGTTATTTGTTCCCAAATACGGGTTTCCAGTTGTGGAGGGGTTAACCCCGTGAGACGTAAGAACTGCACCCACGTCGTTGAAAGCAAACTAGTTGGTATCCAGCTTTTAAAGCCCCTAAACCTCTCCCCATACTAATTCCAAGTCAACGTCCCAAAAATGGGTTTCCAGTTGTGGAAGCCAACCCCGCTAGACTTTAGAATTGCACCCAGGTTACTGAAGGTAAACTACTTGGTTTCCAGCTCTGGTCAGTATTTCTGATCATTAAAATTACTACTTCGTATTAATAGAGTGCAGTCGTGGTCCCACCATAGTTAGTGCGGCGCCTTGCCGAATGAAAACAACCGCACTAAGTCGGGACCCCGCACTATCGCGGGATATTAAAAAAAATACTTTCTAGGAAGAGGTCGTGATATGAGAATTTCACCGCATTCACATCGTGGAGCTTCCACGGTAGGGGTGAAGCAGAAGATTCTAAGAAGTTTCTGAGCTCCTAATATGAGCAACTCAACATCTCACCCGAAGCATGACTCCGAAGACGTTCGTTCGCGCAACCCGACCAAACATTTCTATGCGCTAATCGGCAGGACTATTAATGGGGTATTAGTCCGTTTGACCCTTGCAAAAGGTCAATAACCAACAGCTTACCCAACCTAAGCCTGATTAACACTCTTCCCCCCTGAAACGGCGGGATAGCAGGCCGGCTGGATATACGGGCGGACCTGTCAATATCCAAGCGGTTTCATATCCTGAGGATACCGGGGAGAGTACTTTTCAAGTTCGACGTGGGAGAGTCTGAAAAAGTTTACCATGTATGGTGGATGGTGGGATTCGAACCCACGGCCCAAAAACCCACGGTCTGTCGACTCCTCACACTTTCCGCAAGTCAACTTGTGCACAAGAAAAAAGTCTCTACGAATTTATACGAGTATGCACTCGGGGGTACTCGAACTCACGAAACTGACCTATACAAAGCTCGGGGATAACCTGACACGCCACAGAGGCGACCGGCCTTAACTCCCACCATGGGATGACTCGGTGCTCCCCGCTAAAGGGTAATAACGTGGGACAACGACTACAGTAGGTGCCCCGCACTCTCCATGGGTAAACATGAAGCCTTGGAATTACTGAAGCACATAGGTGTCCTGCACTCTGGATGGTTAAAAACGAAGCTAAAGCTCGCCGCCACACTTTTACCTATGCATGGTGTGTCGACTTGGAAGATCGGCTGCCGAAACAACCGTGCTTTCGTGGCAACGGCAGCGCAAGCTTTTCCGGTCAATGTCATAACAGGGGGTCAGATCCCAGCGCCTTCTTCTCGACAATCCCCCCGTCAGCGCGGAGATAGAGAGGGTCACCCCCGGCAGAGTTGCCTTGACGTGCCGCGAAAGTCTGCGAATCCGTCTGCGAGAATAATGGGATGGGAGCACCTTCACACGCTCTATGCAACCTTAGTGCCCAGGCCTACATACAGGCTGAATTTAGATTTCATGTTGTTTTTTTGGATCCTCCTAGGGGTCCGGCACCTTTGTGTGACCACGGACTCTAGATTGTTGACAAGAGCTAATGTGAGACGACAACAACAACAAGAAGGAAGGCCTGCGGAGTTCTGTGAGGAATAAAGGAGGGTGAAACTACAAGCCGCAGGAGGTGAGAGGGCTATTTAGACCTTGGCTCAGCTCCCAGAAAGCGAAACATCACACGCAGAAGGGTATGATATAATATGGGGTTCCTTGTAACCGGGGAAAGTGATTTGTACACAGGTCTCAAAAGCGTGATGTAGCCTTTGGTAGGCAATGTCCAGAGCATGCTTTGTGGGGAGACGAGGGCACGTTGCAGCAGAAACAGCAGACCGCGAGCACAAGACGCCCCCGAAGCTGTCAGGCTAGCAGCTAGCGCTGTTGTTTCAGTCGCGGGAGGCGACAGGGTCGGACAAACCTCGGACCCAGCTTCGAGAAAACTGTTGAAACATAACACAATCTTCACGTTGCAAACCCTAACCCTTACACCTACCGCCTACGAAAATTATCGAAATGAAGATGCAATACGCCGCAAGCAGGGTAAGGCTTAGGGCTCGGGTTGGGTGGTCGGTTTTAGGCGGCACGGCCAAGCCCCCCGTAAATATTTACCATCAAGGTGCAACTACGGCTCAGGGCTAGTGTCGATTATCAACCACGTTTTCGGACTCTGGGCCAAGTCGTGTACTATACAACGTTTTCGTTGAAGCCGCGGGTGGTGGAGGCCACGCAGTCATCCCGGGGCACCGGTACCACTTAGCCCGCCTTCCTTGCGGCGTGGATCCACAAGAGTACGGTTTCAGCGCCAAACTGCCACACGGGAATTTTATATGTCGCACACCCCCTGGATACTGTTTCCGTCGTTTCAATTGTTTTTCATTTTCATTTTCATTTTCATTTTCAGTTTTCTTCTATTTCTTAGAACCCTTTTTATTATTTTATTTTAATTTTATTTGCAAATAGTCTGGTGCGCTGGCCTACATATTTATTTGCTCATGTGTTCGTTGCGGTTGGCACTTCACGGCCACATAACAAACCAAACTGCTGTATTTGTAAATGCGTACAATCAGTATCTCTGTCTCATAGTTTGCGTCCACAGAGCTCGTCTCTTTAGGGGGCATTGGCACGGACACTGGTTGTGCTGGATGTAGATGGTTGGAAATGCCAGTTTGTCAATTTAGTGTGCAGAACACGCACTGAGGAATAACTCAAACATGCTATATAATACAGAACCAGGGCAAGGAATGATCCCAGGATTCCATAACCCCAGCACTAATCCTAACACTAATCCTAACACTAACCCTAGCAGTAACCCAGGCTAAGGATCCGACCCGCGTGAGCTTCGCTGTGCGTTGTGGAAAATCTGATCAAAATATGTGCACCACATCAAGAAAAACGAAACATATTTGGTACTTTATCTGGTATGATTTGTGGGTTGAGAAACCACAAAGGCTACTGCCCCTGTCCCCGAAAGAGACGGTGTTCTGAGGAATCTTGAACCCTTCCTTACCTCAGTCTCTGCAGTCATTATTTTGCAAGACGAACCAAGAAAATCACGGACGGGGGATGGAGTGGGGAGGGGGGGGGGGGGCACTCCTGGGAAGGCACCACTCACCCACCTACCCATTGATCCACGCACAGATCCACCCACCCAGACCTCAGCAACGTTTGTGGCACAACCACCACAAATACGAGAAACTTGTGCTATGAACAATAGTAAACCACGCCTAAGAGAACCTGTACCGCCGTGTCATATGGCCAAGGCTATCATGTTTTTGAGGCGAAAAATGATCACGTTCCTCCATGTTATTCGCGACTACCTGGTACCAGGTACAGCAGTATAGGCTACGTACACTATGACCTATCTACGACACCAGGTATGTCAGTAAGGCAAAGGACTTTGTCCGTAGATTTGCGACTGGTGCTCCCCACCGGTCTTCGGGGGTGGTGGTAGCTAAGGGAGAGGTGAGACTGAGAGGACACTGGCACATCCCCGACTATTGACGAAGAACTGACTCAAAGATGTCACGAATAACACGACTGCTTCTATGAACCACACATCAGTTGGAGGTGTGACGTGCGTGCATGCATGTGCGCGCTTGTGCGGTCGATTCTCCCCGCTATCATGTCTTACGCGCTTGAGAACTGAGGCAGCCGCGCGATTCGGGGATGAATTTACTTAGGATCAGAGTTAGGCCCATTTTGAAGCAGAAGCTAGGGATACTTCTATCATACCAGCACCTGGTACACCAAGGTAGTACTTCGAAGTATACAGCAGTTACTTGGTACTATTGTGTAACTAATTAGATGGATGTTGGATACTGCTCAGAGTTCGGATACGAGCTGTTTGAGAGAGCGACGGGCGACCGACGCACGTTCTTCGCGGCACCTACGTACACCCTGCGTCAGCGGGGACCTTTTACCAGGCACGTGGTATCTTATGCGAGCATGTTTTGCCGTAGGTTTTAGCGGTACAGTAGTAGTATCACCAGTCCGAACGACAACCGCCTATGGGGTGGGCCTGTAACAGGCACACGCCGGTCAAGTCAACCCAAAGATAATACGGTACAATCCTCGCATACAGGCGAAGTCTGTTTCAAGCCGTACACATAACAAGCCGCCTCGACTCGATTGACTTCACCTGGTTGAGAAGGGCTACAAGCAGTAACACCCACTCACCATGCTGATGCACGACGCACCAGAGACCCAACCAGCATCGTAACCATCCGACCTTGAAAGCACCACACTCCCGACTACAACCTATGTGACATGTTTATACAGCACACTAACGCTCGAATTTCGGCGTGGACGGGACAGGTCGCTAATCTTACGTATCATACCGAACTGGGTTATCGATTTTTGACTCGTTTGACTGTACACAGCAAGCACATAGAAGAACAACTCACGGCCCACAGCACACAGCATACATCACACAACACAGGCCACAGGCAGTAGTAGGCAGTGCTGGTACTATACTACAGAGTGGTAGCATCTTCGCGCACCACATAGTAGCTCTAAGGAGTGCTGCCCAGGGCTGTCTACTTCAGCGGCCGAGTTAAAAAGACACCGCATTCCACAAGTTATAGACTAAGCGCCTGGATCGACCGCCTGTGCTCAGAGCACCCCTTAACGCAGGCACCATCACATCCATCCTCCAAGAAAACAAGCAAGCACGCAGACACGCAAGCAAGCTAGTGCATGCGTGGTTTACATATGCTGGAATCAGATAACACCACCCCGCCATCGATCATGATGGACGAACAAGAAAACGAGCTGTGAGCGGAAGAGAGCAGCGCGCACAGACTAGACTCACCTTGCGCGAGTAGACACAGCAGCAGGGACCGCCGGCATGAAGGCCGACACGGTGGCGGTCGAGGCCGCCAGGGCAAGGACGCAGGCTGCCTTCATGGTTATTATTTCGCTTTGATCAATCGGTAACGGTAGGCTGCTTTTGCTTTGCCGTGGTGTGGGGCGAGAGTTGGGATTGGCGGTTTGACGCAGATCGTGAGCACGCACTGATGACTCCGGCACGATGATGACTGGACACTGAAACGGAGAAGCAATCCGAAAAGTTAATTTTGTTCCCTGCTGACGTTGTTTTTTAGTTTGTTTCAGTATTGGAAAAAACGGAGAACTGAAACTGCCATAAAAAGAAACCGAAAAAACTGGTTGGGAATATCAAATCTACGGAGAAGGGAGGTTCTACACAGCTACAAGGAGTACGTGCATACCTGGTACCAGGTACTGCTTACAAGGTTCTGCGCTGACGCGCAACGCTAAGGCAACGCGATTTCAAGACTATCGGATAACGGAAGGGTCGGTCGAAGCAAATTTGTTGTTTGGCCAAGGTATTAATCTTCGTCGAAATCTCGTGCCTCATCTACGAAATATATTAATGTACAGAAACAAGCACCATCTCCTGGGAACTAACTGTTGTTTTCTTCGTGGATCGGGCGAGCTGCCTGGTCTACCGTAACTGACACAAGATATCACCCGTACATAAGAAATCACCCCCCCCCACAGGATACGACACCCCGCGGTGATAATTTTGGGCGTTTCTGACAAACCATCGAATTGTCACCCGGGGTACATAAGATAACACATCCCGGTGATACCGTAGTGTAGATTTGTGGTTTGTTTGTGGCTTCGATTTTTGGTCGTGGTGGACATCTCTGCGTAACTCTTTTTTGGTCGCACCGAGAGCGAGGTAGGTAGCAGCAGCCCACTATTGTGTGGGGGCAGGACTGATGGCGCAGCCACCGCCTCGTATCATACCGGGCGAGGTACATTCGATTTAGGTATATTTTATTTTTTTATGCTCCAATCCACGCCCGTATTTTGTTTTTAAATGAAAAATTCTTCGGCGTTGAGGGGGTTGAGTCATCGCCGAGGTCATGTGCTAAGGAGTTTCGTCACCTAGGTTGAGCCCCTTTGTTTTACCACAACCCGGTATCACAGGTAGGTACCCACAGCAGGAGTGCGGGGCAGCTGCAAGTGTTCGTGCAGGCATACCACACCCCTTCAAGTGTGCGGCAGCAGCGGTTCAACTGTTGTCACACCCGCTTTTATCACACCCCCAAACACACCCTGTGGGTGTTCGAACGTGCTACCACACCCCCTTTTTATCACACCCCCAAACTCACCTTGTGGGTGTTCGGACGTCCTATGGCACCCCTGGTTTATCACACCCCCCTTGGGCCCCGTGCAAGCTGCACTTTATCACCCGGGGTACACAAGATATTACACCCCCCCCACAGGATACCACACCCGGTGAAAATATTTTCAAATCCCAAAATGTTATCACCGGGGCGTGTTATCTTGTGTCAGTTACGGTATGTAACACGTGTACCACCACCGTGCTACTGTTGTATGGCCCATTATGAGAGTAAGAGAGTACGTAGTCCATTGCGGCCGCCGTCTATGGAGGTCGGATACGGTGGATTTGCGTTGACACGCCTACAGTTAGTACTACCCGCTCGACACGCCTACCGGTATCTGGTACACCTTGGTTGAAGCACACCCGTTGGGTTCTGAGTTTGAAATTTACTGAGGAGTTTCTTCTGCTGTTTGGCGACACAACAGACAAAGCACGCTGGAGCAAGACAAAGAACACATACGATACGTAGCAAACTGCGAAGTATAGACTATATTATTTGGTTAAACACAAAAGAAAGTGGATGGAGTTCTGAGTTGAGTGCAGTTTTGAAGAAATTAATTACCATTATTATCATCCTCTTGGCCAGCAGAAACAGCAATAACAATAGTAGACAATCGCCTCACCATGTCGCGAGTGGAAAAGCAAGCGAGCGAGCAACCCTAGCGCGTGAAAGAAAAGCTTTCCCGAGTCAGTGTATGCCCGAGGACTCCCCCGAGAGCGAAAACAAGCCACAGCAGTGAACCCTGCTGGAACTTGACAGAGAAAAAGCAATAACATAACTGACGACTGTCACGCAGCGCCAGCGGTATACGTTGACGCGCAGTTCCCCAGCGTACTGTTCAATCAACTATTTGCGTTGGATGGTCGCAAGATCGGCAACAAGAAGCGAAAAAATGACGAAAAAAGTAGATGACGACTACCGGTTCAGCAACGGCCCCACGAAGTAGCCTGGCAGGATTTCCTCTAAGTGTCCCAACCAAACTGCGGGGAGTTGTACCACATGAGTGCAACAATACTCATATACACGGCTGCGCGCTCACACTGTTAATAATCAACTGGTCAAACCGAACTCGTCTTTGCTTTGTGTTGCGACCGCTTTACCTAGGTCCCGGGTTGACCTCTTGGGGAACTCAGAGGGGAAATAAGTCAAACCAATTCATGATTGCAGCATCCGCCACAAGAAGCAGCTCGGGCTGTTTGGGTAGGGGATGCCTCCGGACTGCAATGCAAGGAGCCACATGGCACGCGCGCAGAATATTGATGCTCGTGCTGCTCTGCCTATTAAATAGGCGCTTGTTTAGATCACACTCTTTGTTTTTGTCGGTGTTGTCGGCGGATCCCATCAGGGTTCATAGCGGGCAATCTCTGTCGCTATAGCAACACCATCTCTCGCTCATAGCCTCGCAGGAGCTAAACATTAGCAAAAAGGCACCCGCCAAGCAGTAGCAGCTTCACTCCATACCCCCAGCGCCCCCCCCCCCAAATAAAACATAATAGAGAAAAGTCACACACCGGGAGAACCTTCTGCAGTGGAAACACTGGATGCCAGAAAAAAAACAACTACTCGCTCTGGTGCTGCTGCTACTGCCTCGTCGTTCGAAAGGAAATGCAACACCAACAAGCCGGGGCAATCACGCACGTGGGCCACCTGAACTACACGAGGATAGAGCAAGGAAGGGGGCTGCTGCTACTGCTGCTCCCACTGCCACTGCTGCTGCTGATACAGGGCCAACCGCAAAAAAAACTACGAACCGCATCGCGCGCGCTAGTCAGCTCAATCGAAGAAGGGGAGGGGAAGGGAAGGGGCTGATGCCACTTCTCCCGTACTGTGTAACTGCTGCTGCTGCCGTTGCTACAGCCGCGTCGCGCAACAACAACTACAACAAACCGAGGCAATCGTGTGCGCGGGCTACCCAGGTTACGCGAGGGGAGCAGAGGGTGGGAGAGAACTGCTGTGCTACTGTCGCCACCGCCACCGCCACTGTGCTGCTGCTGCTCTTCATTTTCTTACAGTTGTCACGCGGAATCAAGCTTAATTTCCCCTCTCTTGGGCTTCCACACGGCCTTCGAGACGTACGGCTTCAGCTGCAAAAATAGCGACACACAAGAAAAAACGGCAGGACAGCAGCACGCGACGAACGATGTACGGTTAGGTGCGGTGTCGGTATTGGACCAAGGCCACGGCACTATAGATACTATAGATGTTATAGGTACTATAGATACTGTAGGTACTATAGGTACTGTACCACCATTTTCACTTTGAGCAGCTTAACAGACTAGTCGATGTTGGCGCCCCTAGCGAAATAACGCAAATCACAAACTTAAGACCTGCACAGGAACAGGGTAGCCGCTCGTTCGAGTGGCCCCGAGCCACCAAAATAAAAGGCCCTGACGGCGCTCCCCCTGCAGTAGCCTTGGTCATCGGTGGTGACGACGGTGGCGGTGGCAGCAGCAGCAGCGGCAGTGGTAGCGCCAGCGGCGGGTAGGGGCTGATTTGGCGGAGGTAGGAGCGGTAACATGTACTTCCGTAATTACAGCCAAACAAAAAAAAAGGCCAAGAACGACGATGGGGGGTTCCGACTCCCAGACTGCGCATTTCTTAGCTTTTCATCATAAACACCGAACAGTCATCTTCAATAATGACAACACAGCTGATACATGCAGCAGCGGCAGTGGAGGTAGTGGTAGCGGTAGTGGTAGTGCTAGCGGCAAGTAGGTGCTGATTTGGCGTAGGTTGTAACGGTAAGGTGTACGTCCGTAGTACAGTCAAACAGTGAGAAAAAAGGGCAAGATAGACGACGGGGGGATGCGAACCCCAGCTTGTACTGTCGTTAGACATACACAGTAACCACCGATCTAACAGTCAGCTGCAAGAAAGCAGTACGTGGTGGACACGGTACGGATAGGCGCGGTGTCAGCATCGGCGGCAACAGCGGCGGGGGCGTTAGCGGCAGCGGGGGCGGTAGCGCTAGCGGCAGGTAGGCGCTGCTTTGGCGGGCGTAGTAACGGTGACGAGCTACTTGCGTAATTTATGTTGAAAAAGAACACAGGCCAAGAATGACTACGGGGGGTTTGAACCTCAGATTGTACTTTCGCTAAATATACGCCACCACCACCGACCCAACAGTCGGCTACAATATTGACCACACAGTTGTACGTGACGAACGCAGTACGGTGGGGCGGTGTCAGTATCGGCGGTAACAGTGACCGCGGCGGTGGCGGCAGCGGGGGCTGTAGCTCTAGCGGCAGGTAGGGGCTGATTAGGCGGAGGTAGCAACGATGATGTATTATTGCATGGTTTCAGTCAAACAAGAAAAAAGGCAAGAGCGGCGATGGGGGGTTTCGAACCCCAGATTGCGTATACTTTCGCCAGATATACGCCATAGCCACCGACCTAACAGTCAGCTTCAATAACGAAAAAACATATGTACGTGACGAACGAGGTGTTGATAGGTGCGGCGTCGGTACCGGCGGTAACAGTAGCGGTTGTAGCAGCAGCGGTGTCGTTAGCGCTATCGGCGGGTACGGGATGCTTTGAGTGCATGCTACGCTAGCACGCGCACAATTCTTTTTATGAGGCTCCTCGTTTCAGGAGCTTTATGCCACGGTCAAAAACCGCTCTTGAGAAGATGCCAAAAAAATAACCCGACGAAAAATCCCATGGAGTAGGTATATAACCAACACCTTAAAACACGACGGTATTCCAGCGATACAGGGTAGTCCACTAACCCTTTTAGCACCGCACTTCCAACATTGAGACAAAACACTTGGGAGTTAGACTAGGAAAATTTAGGAGTTGGAAATTGGTTAAGTTCCGTCAGTAAACGCCTTGTCCAAAAAGTGATACACCTCTCTCGCAGCTAGCACGCGGCATGCGTACGGTTTACCTTGAAGCCGTTGAGGTCTGGAGCGACGATCTCCAATCGCCTTGCAGGGTCGACGATGAAGCGACCTGGCGAAAAGCGAGCGAGCAATCAACCAAGCAAGAAAATTAGGCAATAGTCAGTGCCTACTCACTTAGTAGATGACTGAGCGTTCAGCGACTGCCAAATTCTGCTCTAGTAACATACTGGGGGTTCCGGCGAACGCGAAGGCAAGCCAGAGAGTTTGACTTTGAGCAGGTGGCGTTGTGCTCACGCGCAGCCAAGTGCGAAACAGGGGCAGGCTTTGACCCAAAAAACTCGCAATTTGGTCGCTTAAATGGGGTATTGTTTCGTGTTTTCTCGCTCATGTGCTGGTAGTTTTTAGAGTACTACATGAACTTCAAGTAGATTCGCACAAAGTGTGGGCCCTTTCGGTGTGTACTACGCGAATTTCACCAGACTTTTCGGAAAACATGAAAAAAAAAAAAATCGCTTGTTGTGGGTCAAACTCTACACAGGGAGACGCCGGCGCACCTTTGCTGTTAAGGGTTCCCTCCTTAGTCGCTCCCTTTCCCTTGTAGTAGTTCTTGTTTCCCATTTTAGACGTCATCGGAATGCGTTTTCGGGCAGACTTCGAGATATACTTGGACATGCGCACCCCTCCAGTGACGATGTTGTCCAGGAGCGGCATCCTGTTGCGCTCCCTTTACCCCGCTTGGTCCCTTTAGCACGAATTGCACATACGTTTTTTATATTTAGGGAAATTCTTGGAATAAGTGCGGGATACATTTCAAGGTATGATACAATAGGAAAAGGGTTAACCTGCACATGTAAGTCTAGTCGGAATTCCAAAATGCTCTAGTCAAATTCCAACGCAATCTGTCTCTTAAGCGTGTACGCGCATTTCTAAAGGGCTTAGTAATATTTACCCCTTTCTGTCTTGTCTTTTCTTTTCTTTCCTTTCCTTTTTCGATTTTTTCGCTTTCTTGTCTTTTCTTTCCTTTCCTTTATCTTCTTTTCTTTTCTTTGTTTCTTTTTTCCCAATTGACTTGCGTCTGTCGTGCGTATGCGTAGTGATAGGTACTATGATACGTGCAATATATACTCGTATACGTGGTAGTCTTTCTTGGGTGGCAAGCGGTATAGTCGGTTTTTCCAGGCGCGAGTAGTGAGACGTATGCACCAGTATGGACCTGGCACATCGTAGACTGACTCCCGATTTCACTTTATATGTTTTTGGTGGAGGCATGAACTGCGTCAGCTGTGATATATGCGTGTACCACCTTTGGTTTGTGTTTTTCCCTGGGGTATTCCTCAGCCCCAGAGTGACTGGAGCCTGTCCTGTGACCACTGACTTAATTATGCGAGTTAATGTGAGAACAACAACAACAACCCCTTGGGTACAGCAAAATAGTCAAACACAACTAACCCTAACCCCAAGTATTATATTTTTTGTCTTCAAAACATGGGAGCACATCTGAAATCATCAAGTGCGAAACGTGCCTGCTGCAGTCTACAGCAATAGGTACCTACAATTAAATCAGGGGCACGCACGGTAAAGGTCGGGACGGGACGGGAACGGTAACGAGAAAACGTGTAATATTTCGTTTCCGACCGCGATTTCCCGACCGTTCCCGTCTTTGGCTTACGTTCCCACTGCCTGTTCCAAAACTTCAAAAAAAGAGGGGGGAGGAAATGGTGAGCGGCGATGTGAGCTGTGAGGTCTAAAAACACTACAGTAGAAACACACGCACCCCCCTTGTGCACGCGCAAGGCATGGCAAGCATGGCAGTTGTGGAGTTGGATGGTGCCGGTTGGTCTGCTTCGGCGGCTCACGCGGAACTAATCCAAGCATTCCCGACCATACCCCCCGGCAGATTTTCCAACCACATTCCCGACCTTCCCGACTATTCTCTCAACCGATTTCCCGACCCGCTCCCTCATCCCGTCCCGTACCGTCCCACCAATAAATCGCGGACTCCTATCCCGTCTTGTCAACCAAATGGCTTCCCACATTCCCGTCCCATTCCCACCCCGCGGTAAACAAAGGGGAACCTTTTCCCAATCCGTCCGTTGGAAACACCCAAAAAAATCCGCCTGCGACGGCGAGACGGTCCCATCCCGTACCACACGTGTCCTTGCTATTAATATTAACATTGACCAGCGATCGTGGGCCAGCATGACTGATGTATATCGTAGTTCTCCACCTACTCATACATCTCGGACCTATGGTACAAACATGCTCGCACAGGTATGTAAGAGGTTATTATACTACAGGCTTGTTAGCCACAGAGACAGGTGTCGGTATGCCGTACATAGATACCAGCACCTGCCGTGATACAAGCAGTACACCACAGGCAGTCAGTGGGGCAACCTAGCAGCAGTAACTGCAGCGCAAGACTACGGCGGTAGTCGAGCTCCTGTTGCTGGCATCTTGCCGTGCGGTGTATCATGCGCCTGGTATACCTACTCGTACGGCATTTCTGTGTGTGTATCGCAAAAAGCCTTGACCGGTGAACAATATTCGGGGTCGGGAGGCATGCCAGAGACGCACCACCAGCAAGGCCCGTTGCACGGCTGCGTTATGAAGTCGCATCCCAGCATGCAGTATCAGAGTACTAGCAATAGCACGGAGTACCTCCGTGCCCACGGGCAGTATTCTCAGCACGACGAGCATTTTGGAGGTGTTTCGCATTTTACGAAAACTCGCTCGGGTTGCCCGGGTCATATTATCGACCAACGCCCCCTTCCGAAGATGGACGGTTGAGCAACACATCACTATATGTACCTTCAACACGCTTCGGCGCAGACAGGGCGGGAAATGGGTCATACCTTCTGAAACAGCGGCTGTCCGTGAGAGGTGTTGCTCGATCCACTCAGCCTGGCGTGAAACTCACTCGAAACGTCCCCGAAAAACAAATCCCCGCGAACATGTTAGAAACCCTCCTTGAGCGCTAGAGTGTTGGGAGTGTTGAGTTATTCTCGAAGAAAGAAGCTGTTCTAAGGAAGGCCTGGCACTCAGCTGGGAACTAAGCAGTAAAGGAGCGACACTAGAAACCTACATAACACGTCAGGAACGGGCGAGGAAGCAAGTGCATTCATTACAGGGCCCGATCGGCGAAGCTTTGCTTACTTTACCCGCTCCTCTATCGCAAAAACAGCAGCAAATACGATAAAAAACCATGATGCAGGGGTTGACCGGGCTCGGAGTTGGGGGTACGAAGGCCTCAACAGGCTTCGGACAGTGGTACACGGACATGCAAGACTCCAAGGAGGTGAGGCGATATGAAGTCAGGGCTCGGGGAGTTTGGCTTTGGGATATCGGGTGACCTCAATCAGGCCTATCCAGCAAAGATGCCAGGAGACAGACGTGGTTTTACGCCAGATGGTCTGTGACCGACTTTGGTCTGGACGTAATATACCAGGTTTAGTGTACAAAATGTGGATATCCTTTTTGAGAACGTTGTAACTGATGGCACGTAAAACTGCTGTCGTCTCCTCTGGCATCTTTGCGGCCAAGTGTTGGAATAGCGGCGGCAGCCGCAGCAGCACGCAAGCTCAGCGCGGTGGTACATAGCTGCGGGCACGCCTAGGCTCGACAGCAGTTGCTGGTGTGTACCTTCCCTGTTTCCGCCGCTCGGCATTAGAAGCTACGTCCCTCTTTCCGATGGTAGTCGGTGGCGCATGGTGTAGGCGTTGTGCGTGCGGGCGTACTGAAACAGGTGCTGGCGGCCAATTATTTACCTGCGCGGAAGGTTGGTACGTCTGTACCTCTGCGCTCAGCACGCAGCACCCATCACTACTTACCCAAGGCGTCCTGGAATAGCGGCAACACCGGGTATCATCGCATGCACGCGCAGCGGTGGTACTCGTACCTCTTATTAGTAGCAGCGGTAGGCACCCTGTATCTCCGTTTCCGTCTCCGTCTCCGCATCAGTTGCCTTGATGTATATTCCCATGTCCCCGCCGCTGAACTAGAAGCTGCTCGCCGCAGACAGAGTCAGTAGATAACCGTAACCCTCCGTGAGCCTCACTTTTATTAGCCATGAAGCCCAGCTAACCCACAGTCCTGTGTAATACGAGCTTTTTCGGTGGTATCCTTTGCACAACCGTGTCTTCTGTCATCCCAGTAGAGGATGCAGCCATGCAGCTTGCAGCTGCTCCGCGCCCCCTAAGAAGCAAAATTCGACGTACGTTCAATCGGTATTTTGTGGTTTGTGTTTTTTTGTGTTTTGGTGTCCCTCACAGAGAAGCAAATATGTCAAGAGGCAGCGTTCATCCCTTGACAGGCAACAACTTCCCCTTACGGAGGCCAAAATACTAGACTTTAGTGGGGAACAGTCGAGCCTGCACTCTTGGTGGCATGCACGTTTTTCCTTGATGAACAGGTCTCCTATTAATAGCGTCATTGCTCGGAAGCATTGTCTGAGGGTTTCCACTGACAGCCAACGGCTTTTTGGGGGGCGACCAATGCCACATCTCGTCGACGGTGCTGTTAGCGTTGCCGACTAGATACCGGTGTGCGTGAGTAATGAGTATCATAGGCGACAATAATTCCCAAGCTGGGTGGGTTCGGGGTTATGAGGGATCATTACCTGGTTCTCAGGTGGTGCATGCTATTATTCGCGCAGGTTTTTTTGCTTGTGTCTTCTTCCGTTGCCGAAAGCGCGAGAGCATTAGCCAGCAAAAATCGTTAAAAATCTATAAGCAAGGGAAATTCTGAATACTCTGCGCGATACAAATGAAGGCACGTACCGGGTGGGGAACGAGACGACACCCACCCGTGACTACGGCTTGTCCAGAAGATGAAAAGGCAAAGTGAGATTCATCAAAACAGGAACGTGAACACCAGCATATGAGGATGTACCTTTCATATGGAAATGGAAAGTCGAGAGAGAAATGAAGATCGAGCTTTCTGCTTTGTTTCTGTGTTGTATTTTTTTGTTCTTTTCCGCCCCCTTTTTTCGATGGAGTACCGGCGTAATTGTTCGTTCTGGAATCCAGTACAGGCAGTACGTTTGATTTTTTTTTCAAGTTTACGTTAAAAAGTATGCTGTATTTAGTATTGTTCTAAACACGTCAGCTGTGAGTTCGATTAAGTAGGGGTCTACACTAATCTTTGAAAGCTGCATGATATGCTACTACGGGATGATCAGTCCCGATCTATCATACTGAGTATTTTTTAAGAATATTTCAAGGACGTCAGCCGTGAGTTCTTCGTATGAAACGAGCAGACCACATTTTTTTCGTGTACAACATGATGTCGATAGAAGTCGCAGTAGCAGTGGCGCGGGAGGCGTTTTTGGTTGGGGAAATGGGTATCGGTAGGATCCAGGCCGAGGTCTTTTTTGGTATCAGGTTATGTCGTTGAGGAATCTCTGTATGTTTCAGTAAAAAAAATGAAAACATGAAATACCTGTCAGCTGTGAAATGGAGCATTTCGTCGAAACTCGCTCCTGCTAGCTGTGTGCGACGATTCGATCCCTCGTGCTACAGATTATCGATATCTTCATGAAGAATATTGGTCGATGACTCCCCTTAGCTCTAGTTAGTACAAGGGTGAACAAGGCGATTTCACGAAGGTCAGCTTATAATCATGTTTGTGGCAGCAGGGCTTGTGTTCTCTACAGGAAGAATCGCAGCACGAAGCGTGGGTGTGAGGTGTTTACCGCATCTCGCACGAGTAGGCAGGATTGGGAATAGCAGAATAATGGAGGACAAACGGCCGCAACAGCGACAACGATGACAGCGATAACAACAGCAAACACCTAACTGCCCCCCCTCCCCGCGCCCACCCACCCACCAGCGTCTCCATCAGCAGCAACTACAAGAAGCCATTGTTGGGGTTTCCATACTGCTGTAGTACGGGTCTGATTTTGATGCCCTTTTGATTACATGGTACGAGATACCTGGCATATCAGAAACAATACAGTAGCGGCAATGTGAGCAACACCTGCGAGTACGGCTGCTCCACACACGCACACACCCCCACCACCCTAACCCAAGCCCACCTTAACCTGCCCAGGCAGAAGAGGGTGACCCCGAAGCACCGAGCGACGGTGCCGCAGGATGGCGGTTCTGGCAAGCGAACGAAAAGAAGACAGATGGGGCGCAGGCCTCGCTCCTACCTAGCTTCCGACGGCAGGAAGCAGCAGCATGTGAGAAAGCGCGGAAGTTCTCGGTCGGTATTTGTCACCAAATGGTGTAACGGTTTTGGTATTAAATGCCAAGCGTTGTGTAACGGTTTTTCGTATTTTTCATTAAACGGCGTGTAACGGTTTTCCTAGTGATTGCCACACGGTGTGTAACGGTTTTCTTGTTTGTAACCCAAGGGTGTATAATGGTTTTCTTATTCATTATCGAATGGTGTGTAACGGTTTTCGGGATTGTCACCAAACGGTGCGTAATGGTTCTTGTATTTATTTCCATATGGTATGTAAAAGGTTGCGGGCGTACAACGGTTTTCTTATATTATTTGACGCCAAATGGGGTGTAACGGCTTTTGTATATATCGCCAAACGGCGGGCAGCGGCTTTCTTATTTGCCGCCAAATGGTGTACCGGTTTTGGTATTTAACCCCTGCAACGGTTTTTGTTTTTTTCATCAATCGGTGTGTAATGGTTTTCCTAGTCATCGCCAAACGGTGTGTGACGGTTTACGGTATGGAAGGAGTTTCGTGATTGTCACCAAACGTTATCTAACGGTTTTCGTTTGTTATATCCAGATGCTGTGTAACGGTTTCGCGTATGTAACGGTTTTCGAACATTATTTGGCGCCAAATGGGGTGTAACGGTTTCTGTATACATCGCCAAACGGCGTGCAGCGGTTTTCGTATGTTGTCACCAACTGGTTTAAGGGTTTTGGTATTTAACCCCAGTTGGTGTGTAATGGTGATGTGTAATGTTTTTTTTTGCTTGTATTTTCATCGAAGGGTGGGTAGCGGTTTTGGTAGTCATCGCCAAACGGTATGTGACGGCTTCTTGTTTATAACGCAACGGTGTATTACGGTTTTCGAAGTAGTTGCCAAACGGTGTGCAACGTTTTTCTTACTTACTGCCAAATGGTGTGTAACGGTATCCGGTATGTAACGGTTTCCGTGATTGTCACCAAACGGTATGTAACGGTTTTCGTATTATATTCTAGTTTCCAATGATATGTAACGGTTTTCGTAGTTGTATTCCAGTTTCCAATGATATGTAACGGTTTCACGTATGCAATTGTTTTCGAGCATTATTTTGGCGCCAAATGTGGTGTAACGGCTTCTGTATACATCGCCAAACGGCGTGCAGCGGTTTTCGTATTTGTGAGCAAATGGTGTAACGGTTTTGGTATTTAACCCCAAACGGTGTCACCGTTTTCGTATTTTTCATCATGCGGTGTGTAACGGTTTTCGTGTTTTTCATCAAACGGTGTGCAAAGGTTTTCGTATGTATTACCAAGTGGTGTGTATCGGTTTCCGGTATGTAACGGTTTTCGTGGTTGTCACAAAACGGCATGTAACGGTTTTCACATTTATCCAATGATGTGTAACGGTTTTGCGTATGCAATGGTTTTCGAGCAGTATTTGGCCGTAAATGGGGTGTAACGGTTTCTGTATGGCCAAACGGCGTGCAACGTACAGCTGTTTTCGAATTTGTTACTAAATGGTGTAACGGTTTTGGCATTTAACCCCAAACTGTGTGTAACGGTTTTTTCCTTTTTTTTTTGTTTATCACCCAACGGTTTATAATATTTTTGGTAGTAGTCCCCAAACGATGTGCAACGGTTTTCGTATGTATTACCAAGTGTTGTGTAACGTTTTCCGGTATGTAACGGTTTTCGTATTTATATCCAAATGATGTGTAACGGTGTCGCGTATGCAACGGTTTTCGAGCAATATCTGGCGCCAAATGGGGTGTAACGGATTTTGTATTCATCGCCAAACGGTGTGCAGCGGTTTTCGTGTTTGTCATCAACGTCAAAAGCCGAACCCCAGCCAATGAATTTGGGAGTGGGTCGAGACAGGGTTAAAGAACTACTGTAGCAACCGGTCGGTGGGGCAGCCCTCACAAGCAAGCTCACGCAGTTGTAGTGTGCCAAGCTGGACACGACACCGAAAGTGTCAGCGTCGGCAGGAAGAAAAAATGTTTGAAACTCCCCCGCGTCGAAAACGCCATTGCCGTGTGGAAGACCCCCTTTTTTAAAATCACCAGATCCGCAGCCTTATTTTTCGCAGCACCCACTCCTCCTCATTGTCCACGCTTGCCGAGTCATGACCATCCCTCGTTACTTGGTACACTCGGCTGTGATCCCCTCCCTCTACCATGGCCCCTTGCCCAATATTCGGCGGTTTGTTCGCACCTCGAGTTGATCGGACATCATAACTGGGGGTAGCTGCAGGTTGATGTGAACTTGGTTTGCAAATCCCTCAAGTTGTGCACTAGGCTTGCTCCAGCGCTTTCTGCTGTCCGTTTGACTGAAGAGGTGGCAAACACGCAAGCTGCAGCAATAGGCGACCGGCACGTGCGTAGCCCCCCTTCTTGACGTTGGTTATCGGACTTTGTGGTTTGCAGATGCGACGGTGGTAGAGCACCACAGAAGAGTACGGCGGTAGTCCGCAACATAGTCCCTCTTCTCTGATATCTGTCGCTGCACAGACCTGCCGTACGTGCGCGACTGGCTTGACTCGGGAGCGCGATCGTTCATTTTTGAATTCAGTGTGGAAAGTACCTGTGCTCCCTTCGCTTTTTTTTCTTCTGTTTTTTACGCATTACCGCACGTGGTCTATTCGAAAACGTTACAAACGTTTGCCTTCACTTACGCAAGCCGTTTCACGCCGGAAAACGGTTCCCGACAAATATGATTACCGATACACATCATTTGGCTATCGCTACGACAACCGTGTGACACACCGTTGTGACGTACGAAAACGTTACACGCCATTTGGCGACAACTACGACAACCGTTACACACCGTTTGGTGATACAGACGATATCCGTTACACCGTTTGGCGATATACACGAAACCCGTTACACCCTGTTTGGCGACAAATACGAAGACCGTTACATACCGGAAACAGTATCTCACCATTTGGTGTTTAATATCATATGAACACCGTTACGTGCCATTTGGCAACAAGCACGAATTAACCGTTCCGCGCCGTTTGTTGACTAATACGAAACCGTTTCCCACCGTTTGGCTATGAAGTTAACCGTTACACACGTTCGGCGATACATGCTAAAATCATCACACACCGTTTGGCGATACATACGTTAACCGTTACACATCGTTTGGCGACAAATACGTCAGCCGTTACACACGTTTGGTGACATATACTAAAACCGTTACACACCGTTGAATGACATACACGAAAAAAGTTACACTTTTTTTGGCGGAAATTACGACAACCGTTCCAAATCGGAAACCGTTACACGATAAATGCGACAAGCGTTATACCGGTACACCGTTTCATGATAAAACGTTAACTGATTAACACCGTCTGGCGATAGATACGGAGCCGTTACATACTTTTTGGTGATGAGCCCATGAGCCGTTACACGTTACATACCGGTTGACAATATAAACGAAAGCCGTTACACCTTGTTTGGCGACAACCACGAAAACTGTCAGACCGGAAACAGCAGTTACACACCACTTGGTGATTCATTCGAACACCGTTACGTATCGCTTGCTTGACGGCAAGCACGAAAAAACCGTTACACACCGTTTGTTGATATGTCCACGAAACCGCTGCACACTGTTTGCCTTCATGTATGGAAACCGTTACACACCGTTTGGCTATTGGGTTATCACCGGTAACACGACAACCGTTACACGTCGTTTGGCGAACCGTTTAGCGATAACTACCGGTTATACACCGTTGGTGAATTTTACGAAACCGTTGCACACCTTTTGGGGGTAAAAAAAAAAAACGTGAACCGTTACACACGTTTGGCGATGTAAACGAAAACCATTACACACCGTTTGTAGATATATACAATAAATCCGTTACACCCTGTTTGTGGCTTCAACTACAAAACCCGTCACGTATCGGCAGTACCAGTACCGGAAGCAGCTACCCACCAGTTGGCGATTAATACGAAAACCATCACGTACCACTTAGCGACAAGCACGAAAAAACCGTTACACGTAGTTTGTTGAAAAATGCCAAACCGTTAAACACCGTTGACAGTTATGTACGGAAGCCGTTACACATCGCCGTCTTGCCGTTTGGTTATTAGTACGATAACCGTTACATACCGTTTGGAGGTAATTCAAAACCGTGCCAAACTTTTGATGAATTGGGAAACGGTTACACACCTCGTGGTAGCTGCTGTAGCACGAAAACCGCTGCACACCGTTTGGCAATAGGTATGGACATCTTTCCATACCGAGTGGCGACATCTATAAAAACCGACATGGCAGGTATCCCGTTTGGCGTTTGGAATGCGGAAGCCGGCACACGCCGTGTGGCGATAGGTACGACCGTTTTCGCGATGAAACGGACACGGTTGCATACCGGAAACCGTTACCCGCCATGTGTTGCTGCTTTCTAGACGAAAACTGTCACATGACTAGGTACGAATACCGTTACTCACCCGTTATACACGGCTCGGTGATAATGAGGTCAAAAGGATAGTGACCCACGCCCACCCACCCACTACCCGGTGCACCCACCCATTCGCCTTCTTTTGATAAAAGGGAAAACTCACGTCCCTTTTGGTGACCAGCACGGCAACCGCTACACACCGTTTGGCGATAAATACGAATACCGTTGCACACCGTTTGGTGACAATCATGTCAAACGGGTTAACCATGAATCCACATACCCACCCGTTATACCGTGCACCCGCCACCTATTGGCCCACACATTAGCCCACCCATCCATGCCCTCACCCGCCCATCCATCCTCCCGCCACCCTCCGCCGCGTTTCTTTGTGATGCTTGGCCCCCTTCCTTTTTTTTGCCCGCCAGCTCCCGATGCGGATACGATGATCATGGGGATGTCGTATCAGCAGCGGTTCAAGGTGACCCAGCAGAGGCGTTTCGAACGAGGGGGGGTGGCGGGGAGGGGGGGTTAAAGCAGTGCAGCTATCCGAGGGTATCTGTTGATATTTTTTTTCATGTCGAGGTGATACAACTGAAGCGTATTCCGCATGGGGTGGGGGGGAAGGGGCGTCGAAACTCAACCAATGGGGGTAGTTTTTGCGTTTTTGTATTGTCGGTCTAAGTAACCCAGAGCGGGCGTGTCGAACGTGGGAGAGGGGGGAGGGGGGGGTAGGGTGACACAGTACAACCGTCCGCTTTTTTGTTTTTTGTTTTCTTGCTATTGTCGGTGGAGGTGATACAGCGGAGGCGTTTCAAGCGTTAGGGAAAGGGAGGGAGGAGGGGTTCAGACAACCATTTGCAGATTTGTGTATTTTCATTATGTGCAGCAGTCGACGGACGCGAAAACCCTCATTGACCTCTTAACCCTTTCCCGTTGCAAGGATTGTGCATTTCTATTTCCAAGTATACTTTCCCAAGCAACATGGGTGCCGTCGGTTTTCCACAGCCGATTTTTTCTTTGTTACACTCGAGCCTCCACGTAGGAAGTAGTCACATGATGTTCTGACCCCCCCTCCCCCCGTTCTCCTCCTCCTTCCCCTCGTCGCCGCGCTCTCCCTCTCTCCGTCCCTGCTTCCCCCACCGCCCCCTCCTACCCCCTCCCTCCCCTTCCTCGTTTTTCTCTCGATTGTGCTTCGTTTTCCAGGGTTTCGTGGTGGCTCTGCTGTTATCCGTGGTGTTCTTCGCTCTCGCGTTTTTCATCGGGCTCCCGACGATCATCTTAAGGCCGCACAAATTCGCCTTAACGTTCACGTTGGGCAGTTTCTTCTTCATGGGAAGCTTCGCCATGCTTAAGGTATGTACCTGGTAGGCGTTCTTAGAGCGGGGGCGGGGGGTGGTGGGATGTGGGAGGGATGGGGATATAATCATTTTGTGCAAGGCCTTAGTCGTATGACCACAGACCCTCGCATCCCTACCATGCCGGGACGGAGCACGTCGGTTTTTTACGGACCAGGATGGCGTTGCGTGCACCAAGCGCGACAAAGCGCCGTGACATGTTTGGCGGGTCGCATGAAGAGTGGGCTGTGTTGGGAAAGTTGGCGGCACTGCAGCAGTAGATTATGCAGTAGCTAGCGCTGAGCAGAGGTTGGGGTAGAGCAAAAACAGAGTGAATTAATCTCTCACAGCACGGGCGTCGAAGCTGCCTGTACTGACGGTTTCGTATCCTCGTAAACTGCCTTTCCATATAATACAAAACCCAAATATCCTGTTGAGTTGTTCTTGCACTACAAATATCCTGACGTGTCCTCTCAAGAACTACTGCATACCAATTCCGTATTCACGTGAATATTGATCCGTTTTGATCTTGAAGCTCAAAATAACATTATCAATATTAATTGCATGAAATGTCATCAGCAATGTAACCCCCCCCGTTAATCTACATACGGGCTCCATCATACCCTTTGGGCTTAATGCCTGATTTCGAAAAGGGGGGGGGGCGTTCATTCACCGAGCAGCATGAGCCGGGTTGATATAAACTTTTGCGCGCCCAAGCATTTCGTGAGAATGTCTGCCTTTTGAATACCTGTTTTACCGTACTGCGCATCCGCTACGCTGCTCGCAAAGAAGGACCTTATATGGTAACATTTTACGTCCATGTGCCTTGCGCCTGGCGTTATCTTGTTCGTTCGACTGGTGGGTGTGTCACCCAAGTTATCATATGAACCAACGTCGTTCTCGTTTTCTCGCTACGTATCGTTTAGATTGAATGCCAAAGCTTAGTTAGAATTGAAGGTGTGGCATCAGCAGACACACCTCCAACAACAGTAGTGATCCATGACACACCAGTTTTACTGTAGATGCATTTCAACACAACCATATATCATGTTCAACAACTTATTACAATCTGCGGGGGGTGCTCCTGCTGCTACCAGGTACGGAACGACCGGTGTCGCAGAGCAGCCCATTCCATCTTCTGCAAAGTCGCTGTAAATTAGCCCCATCGCCGCCCACCTGTCAAGATCAGAAAGAGATTCGGTCGCAGATCTGTATATGGTAGTGTCCTCTGTTGACAAACTGGGTTCTTCTGCAGTGTCCTCTGTTGACAAACTTGCTTCTTCTGTAGTATCCTCTGTTAACAAAATTGGGTCATCCATTATCCGCACGGTTCTCCCTTCAGTACGCGAATCCGTCGGGCATGTACCTGCAATTCCATACGTTTCTGGCGTCGTCCTGATAGTCATTTCCTGTGTCAAAATAAATGTACCTGCGAGAACGTTTTGATCCATTCCCTTGCCTGTAACGAGTTCCGCGCTTCCGTGGTGTACGTATTGAATTATTCCCTTGCCTGTAGCGAGCTCCGCGCTTCCGTGGTCCACCGTCTCATCCGTTTGCAGCTTAGCTAGCGTATATCCGATTACAGTCGGCTTTCCGGCTCCAGAGCTGTCAATATCATCATCCGCACCTGTTGTAAGCTCCTTCGCTAGCTGTTTCATAGCGCGAGGGCGACAGGGATCCATCCTTGGGTGGCACGAGTCAGAGTCCATCGCTGTGTGGGATAATATTTTATCGCGCGATTTATCTTGCCCATTCAGTAGTATACGTAGGACGAACGTCCGTGGATATTCCGTCGACACTGGAAACGCGCTGTTACCGTCGCGTGTAAAACAGGAGGATTAGCCATTAGATCGAGCTTTTCTCCCTTCTCGTTGAGCGCTCCGACCGAAAACACACTCGCTCCCAAATTGGGAAGAATTGACACTTCCACGTGGACCGGTACCAACTCGCCTCGGTCATTCCGTACACCAAATGCGAGAGTACCTTTTGTCCTGGCTGCAGTTACGCTGCAAGATCCTCTGACACGCATACAGCTGTCGATCTTGTTGACCACATGCTGGCATAGCTGGGATCCGGCGGGTACCATATGGTTTGACGCTGCTGTATCAATGAACACTGCTGTATCAACGGGGGTCGCGCCGGTTACAATTTCCATCGTTGCCGGGAATGCGACATCTTCCTGCACCTTCGTATTCGTTACATGTTTGTAGTCAATACATTTCATCATTAATCGGGGGACGTTTGGCACCGTCACCAATGACAACCTGAAAATTCTCCAAACCGGCGTTCTCGGTGATCGTGCACCATGCGTGAGAAATACATTCCCGTGGGGAACTGACCTGTGCAGCATTAACGTGAGTACGTGCCGTCACTTTCCTGGTGCGAGTGGCGAACGGGGCAGTCATGCCAGCCGCGCTCAGTAGAGTTCCGGCAGTAATTGCGTCTGCCGTGGCGGTTCTTTCCGTCATTGCGATTACGCCGTCGTCCTCCTCGACCTGCACGGTTGCCGTGCCTACGTTCGCGTGCACTTTCCGGTCTACTTGAATTGCTATCCTCAGACAAGTTGCCGTTCGTGTTCCTCGACGTGTAGCCATCGTTATTGTTGTTACCTCTCGCGGGGCTATTGGTATTGCTCGTATCATTTCCGCGATATCTTCTTCCATCTCGACCGTTGTTTCTACGGGAGGGGTTGCGAGATCTCTCGTACCCTGCCGTATTCAGCGCACGCTCGCGACTGCCTGCATCATGTTCGTCTCGTCCCGCACTTTCTTCTTTAGCGGTGACTTTGTCGCGAATTTGCATAGCCTGGTAAGACGTTGCAAGAGGTGCCATATCTTGAAAACTGAGGCGGTGCCATCACGCTGCCTATCACAAAGCAGTACTGTCTTCAACGATTCATATTGGCTATCAGGCAGTGCCCTGAAAAATGCGTGAGTTTTTCGTGCTGGCACTACTGTGTCACCGAGAGCTCCCAGCTCGACGCAAATGCGACGCAACTCCTGGATTACTCGGGCAGGGTCATATTGCTCGGCCTCGGTGACCTGCAAGTTCGCCAGCTGATCGTGCAGCTCTTGCATTCGGGATTCACCATCTAGTATTTGGCCTCGAGTGCCATAACAGCACCGCGACCGTCGCCGAATTCAGCTGTCCCTACGGGGGCGTACGCTTGTACGACTTGAGCGGCAACACTAGCATATCGTTCACGGCAATCAGCGGTAGCCAGAAGCATTCTCGTAAAAAGCATACCGTTCTTTTCGTCATAGCGGCGACTCTCCTTCGCATATTGCGCCTTCTGCACCTGAGTGGCATTCTCCTTTGGTGCTGCTGGGGCGGTCTCTAGGCCTGACATAACTTTGCCAAGGCCGTCCTCGTACATCAACGATTGTTGTAATTCCATCCAACCATGGTACTGGTTGAGATCCCCGTTGAACGGAGAATACCCTTTCCGGAAGGGGGAGGACATGTTTGACTCTGAATCTACACTACCACTTTGGCTCATGACCTGTCGGGAAACTTGGCAGCGCTGCAGCAGTAGATCATGCAGTAGCTAGCGCTGACCAGAGGTTGGGGTAGAGCAAAAACAGAGTGAATATAACCTTTCACAGCACAGGCATCGAAGCTGCCTGTCGCTCACAGCACAGGCGTCGAAGCTGCCTGTACTGACGGTTTCGTATCCTCGTAAACCTCCTTTCCATATGGTACAAAACCCAAATATCCTATTGAGTCGTTCTTGCACTACAAATATCCTGACAGGTTGTATCCTACTGGAAGTGCTTGTGAGGCGGACTTGCGCACCTTTTGCGTACTGTATGCATGTGGATGGCAGCGTCGAATTACTGTGGTTGGCTTGTGTTTCGGTGTAGCTACTTCCAAAGACGGCAATGTGTATACTATGCCACAGCCTCGTCAGGAGGAGGGTAATGGAGAAGCTAAGAGAAAAGGGGGAGAGGAAGAGGGGCGAAATACAGGGAGACAGAGAGAGGGGCGGGGGAGAGGGAGAGACAGACAGACATGTGATACAGGCAGATAGGTATGAGCAGAGTGCGTGAAAGAGAGGGATGGAGGAAGAGGGTGGGAGGCGTACTTTCGAGTGCGCACACTGCCTTTCTTCGCTGACCAGCGTGTACTTCACGTTCCTGCGGAAGCGTTTGTTCTCCTATTTTCCAAAATACTAGCGCTTTGTGGTGGCCAACTACCCGCATAAAATTAGATGTGATGCGATGTTCGGCAGTTGCAGTAAAACGTTGGTGACAGCAACAATGACACAAGTACGCAAAACCGCGCTACACCACTGTTAGTAGACTCTATTAATAGCAGTTGTTAAATCATTTCGGAAAATTAATTCTTCTCGCGTTTTCATCCCGGACTGCCGCCTCCTCCTAACCCCAACCCCAACCCTATCCCTTACCCTGACCCCATCCCTACTTTACCGTAACCTTAGCCCTAAACCTGACCGTACCCCCTCCCCGCGCGCTTTGTCCCCCCCCCTACTTTCATCAGTAGCGCTGATGCTACCCCTATCCCCTGCCGCCCCCCTAGCCCTTACCCTATACCGACCCGTCCCCTCCCCCCCCCCGCTAATCAGGGACATTCGATGCACTTGAGCTCGATGCACCCCCCTCCCTAGCCCCAACCCTATACCAAACCCTAATCCTTATGCTCCCCCCCCCCCCCCCCCTGGCGCGTATGCTAACCAGGGACATTCGGTCCACGTGCGATCGATGCTAGCGCGAGATCGCTTTCCCTCCTCCCTAGCTTACGTGGGGTCAACGGTGGGGAGTCTGCACGCTTGCCTCGTCCAACCTTAACCCTTTCGTTAATCGCGAGATCGCTTTCCCTCCTCCCTAGCTTACGTATGCGGCCACGGTGGGGAGTCTGCACGCTTGCCTCGTCCAACCTTAACCCTTTCCTTAATCATATTCCTTACCCTAAAACCCTGTCCATACCATATCCTTTCCTACCCTAACCCCCCACTATCCCCCTCCCCTAGCCCTAACCCTAGGCCCAACCCTACCTGTCACGGTATACCCAGCCGTGACCCTGCGCCTAACCCTATAATCCCCCCTCGCCCCCTCCCCCCTCCGCTAACCAGGGACCTTCGGTGCACGTGCGCTCGATGCTGGCGCGAGATCGCTTGCCCTTCTCCCTGGCTTACTTGGCGTCCATGGCGGGGACACTGTACGCTTGCCTCGTGGTGCAGTCGTACCCCATGGTGGTGGTGTTTTCGGGTATACAGCTGTTCGCACTGGCGTGGTACTTCCTCAGTTTCGTACCAGGCGGAAGTCAAGGCATGAGGTGAGTCGCGGGTTGGGTTGGGTTGGGGTGGTTGGATTAGGTTGGGTTGAATTGAGTTCAGTTGAGTTGAGTTGAGCTGGATTTGGGTACACTGTACGCTTCGTCCCGCAGTGGTACCCAATGTGGTGGTGTTTTTGGTTGTGCAGCTTTCTGCGCTGGCGTGGGAGTTCGTCAGTTTTGTAGGAGGGGAAAATCAAGGAATGAGGTGAGGGGGGGAGGCGTACTCGTTTGTTGCTTGCCTTAGACATCGACCATGGATCACGCATCCATATCGAGAGGGGGCACGGGGGGGGGGAGGGGTTAAGGTTCGATTTGGGCTAGGGGGTTGGAGTTGGGGTTGGGTATACAGGGTTACGGGATCGTCAGGGACTTGAGGTTAGGGCAGGGTTGTTGTTGGCTGTGTAGCTGCTCACGCTGGCGTGGTACTTCCTCAGTTTCGTACCAGGCGGAAATCAAGGGATGAGGTGGGGGAGGGGGTTATGGTTGGTTTGGGGTGTGTGCGTACGATTTCCCTCTGGCCTGCACAGTTTTCTTGCCTTCTCTTTTTCCCTCTCGGGTACTTTTGTTTCGACAATAAAACCGACCGCTAGATATTCCCTCCATCGATGTGACTCAAACGGCGGTAGAACTTAATGTCCGTCCCATCCCCTCAACCCCCCCTTCCCCCCTTTCCACGTCGAAAGCCTCCTTAACCCCTTTTATGTTTACGTTTTCTTTTGTTTTTCGCTGCCAGATATTTCGTTGCGACGATAAAACAGACGGCAAGATATACCCTCAAGCCATGCATCGAGGGGTGCAGCAAAGCCCTCTGCTTCTGCGTCAGACGGGGTGGCTCATGACGCGTCACGGTCACCGTCACTCCCGTCAAATATGACATGAGGCCGCGGTTTGACCGCTTTGACCAACCGTCTACCTGCACTAGGTATATTAGGACCAGAAGAGACCTTGACGCATCAAACAAGACCGGCCTTCTGAAATATTGGACCACCGTCACGGTCATCACGACCACCACCACCGAAGAGGCTTGGAGATCGCAGTTTGATCCTGTGAATTACCGCCACTACCGTCCAAGATGCTAGGAGACCGCGGTTTGACCGCCACGACTGACCACCTAGTTACTCTAAAACTAGTATGGTCAGAAGAGGCCTGTACGCGTCGCGGTCGCCGTCACCACCGTCAAAGCTGCTATTAATAGGAGCCCGGGGTTTGACGGCTTGCTTTGACGGGCCGCGTACCCGCACTGAAACTAGCCTTTTGGGAGTTGACAGAGCAAACGTGATCACGCAAAATTCACGATTACAGCGTCGGCCATTTCTGGGTTGGGTGGTGGCAGATTTGGGTGTCCGAGCTGCAATGTAAGTAGTCGGACGACACCGGCGCGGCGAGACCCTACGCCGAGACTTTTGCTCGTTCACCCTGCTCGGATAAGACCGAAGTGTTTTTGTTTTTGTTTTTCGCTGTCTCTGGGTCTTAAAAGGGTTAAGACGACGAGAGGTCTTGACGGGTACGAAAAACGGCATTCTGGTGTACTTGACCGCCACGGTCGCCACCGCCGCCACCGCCGCCGCCACCTCTTTGAAACTGAACGCATGCTTTTGGAGACAGACTGCTTGAAATCCGTCTGGGATAAATTTCACAGTATGTTTTTGAAAAGGTTTTGCCGCCGCTGCTGCTACCGGTGCTGATGCTGTTGTTGTTGGCCTGACGATGGCCTGTAAAATTGTATAAAAACTACCAGTAAGCGTTTATCCCTCTCTTGCTGGGGGGACGAGGAAAAGCGACGCCTAATGCAGTCAGTGGTCCTGATTGTTTTTCGAGTACCTTATTATTTTGTCAGTCCATTAGATGGTAGAGGTAAGGTGCTGGTGGGGTGGGGTGGATTTTCCGAGTTCAATTAGAAGCCTGTTATTTTTTCTTATTTGTCAGCGGTCGCTTTTATGATCCAGCCCATCTCGTGGGAGTTTCGCTCTCACCGAGCGGCGTTCTGGACAAGTCGTGGTCATCGGGGTGCCTTCCCTCACCCCCCCCTGGTACTTACCTTCAAAGGTATCGCGCGTATTTTTTTTTATTTTTAATTTTCCGGCGGATGGATGTAAGTCAGGGCTTTTCACGGATGCGGTCTCCTCTCACGAGTCGGATCGGGTTGACCCGACCCGCGAGATTTGAAAACCTCCTGACCCGACCCGACCAGACCCGACCCGATCCGTGAGATTTCGAACACCTCCTGATTTGACCCGACTCGCCCCGCGAGATTTTCGAGACCCCTTGACCCGACCTGCGGGACGGGTCACGACCCGTGGAAACCCCTGGTAAAAATTGAGCACCGTCGACGCCAATACGAATGATGCCTCCACCGATGATATCGGCCCGGTCTTGGTTTGGACGAGGGTTGGCTGAGGCCGAGACTCGGTTGTGCCTTCACAAACCTTCCGCGCTTCGAGCAATGAGCGATTCATGAGTGAAACTTGGGACTCTCGGTCGTTCTCGTAGGGGGACCTTCACTCCCTGGCGCGGTTGGGTTTGATATTCCCGACCGTCAACCATTATGAGGACCCGTTATTGGTGGTGGGTCTCCCAGGTCGGACGTTGGTTGGACGTATCTTCATGGCTTGCATGTGTGTGATCGGAGATTGACGGAATCCACGTACCCTGTCCTCCACATTAACCCCTTTGAGGCATCAGGGGGATTATATGTCGAAATGAACTGTCACGTATCATATGTATGATTGTTGTTGTGTGTCCTCACATTTTCCCTCACAGTCAATAAGTCCGTGGTCACAGGACAGGCTCCATCGCGTCACTCTTTTTTGTTTCCTTTCTTTTTCTCAAGTGTCGCTGAGTGCATGCAATAAGGTTCAGCATTCCCTATTCTCAAGTTTCATGGATTGTTGCCCACTCGCGCTTTCGCACCTTGGGGCGGCGGAAGATTCAGAGAAAAATGTCTATCAATAATGTGATACGTTACCAGCCGAGATTCCGACGACAGCTAAAGGGGTAAAGGCTTGACCCTTTTACTCTACCCTAACTCCGGGTGATTTGTCCCCAGACCGCGAGTGAAATCCTCAAAGAAAGGTCATGGCCACTTTCACGAGGATGCTGTGAAAACGATCCAACTTAAAAAACTCTCAGCACCAAAAGATTTGCCACCGAAAAAGATCTTCTACGTAGAGGGAAATGTTAGCACTTGTCCTTGTGAGAGCATGTTGCTAAAAATTTCCAGCTCCAACCTCCAACAAACTCTTATGTTCTACTCTACAGTAGTTCCAAGTGGCTTGTCCCTGGAGCTTGAGTGTACTTCCTAAGAGGCGAGGCAAACCCAAACCCGGCCCCCAAATCCCTCCCAATACTAGCTTCAAGTAAATTTGTCCACAAAAGGGTTTCGAGTAGTGAAGGCGTTAAACTTGTAAGTAATGCAAAAAACGATTTAAGCGCACTCTAACTCAAATGATTTTGCCCCGAAAAAAGTACGCGATTGGGGAGGGATTGACACAGGGAGGGGGGCAACACGCCACGTGGTTTGCCGTTTACCGTTACATTGGGCGACGATGCTGAGTGGACACCCCATCTTCGACATATTTTGTCGACCGCCACAACCAAAGAAACAATTCTCCAAAGGACAAGCATGGTAACTGAACTAGTCGGTCGACGTGCTACCGTATGTGACGGTGTATAGCACACCCCCTCGGACGAGTTTCGTATGCCGATTTCTCGACGACCGGTAGAGCGACACGTCTGCGGAAAAATCTGGATGACATCCTCCCAAAGCCGACACCGTTGTTATTCGTGCAGCGCTGGTTTCGGAGGAAACCGGCTCAGCGTTTCATCTCATAGGGGGGTGTTACACACTGTGTCATATACAGCACTTTCAGTTAATAGAAGGGTGTATAAGAGGGGCCGTTTTTGCCCCGTGAGAACCCTTGAGAGCTGGTGGTGGTTTGAAAATCCCGTTGATATCCTTGTACAAATGCAAGAACTCTACACCATCCAAGCACAACACGCATCATACAACCACGCACGATTATAAGACCATACCAGGTTTATATAAGGTACGTTCCATCGACCAGCTATAATAGCTGCTGCCTGTGGTAGCCGAGAGCACGAGTATGTTTCGAATGTGGAATGTCGTATGTATGTAGTCTAGTGATTACGATCTACCTGGTACAACAGCAGCTGCAGCAACAATTAATTAGATGATCTCAATTCCTACCTGGTAGATAAACTCGTTGCCGTTCGTTACAGGCACGATAATTTGTGTAAGAAGGGCTGTATCATACAGATAACACGAGCGCACGAGCCGTGCCATACAGGCTTCACCCGGCACGCACGATCCAGATCGCGCACATCATACAAATCAAGGGTGCGTCTGTCCCGACAGAAGAAGACCTACTACCTGGCACCAGTAGATCGCGAAATGCGGATCTGATCTGTCCGATGTATGGAACTTGCACTTTCCGCTTTGTCGAGACGATTGAATATGAGCCGCACCGTACGCGTCCCGAGTCTCAACTGATCCGATCTACGTACTCGTCGTAGAGACAGGGTGGAAGCATGGCCGCTCTGCTTCATCAAACGTGTGGATGACGTTGTGCTAGGTGTGGTTAACCCAACAATATTCAAGGATGGCTTCTGCGTAACATAATGACACGTGTCCCCTTTTCAGACATGCCTCCACATATATACGTTGCGGTTTCCTACAGTCTCGTGCGGTGCGGACCCAAGGTTCATCTCGGCATCTCGGCATTCGATTCAGCTGTAGTTTGAAGCACTGAGCCACGCTTAGCACGTCCCTCGCGGTGGAACTTGGAAGAAGAGAAGGCGAAGGTCCATGGTGAGCGAACCACTGTCTACGAGCATCGCTACTTGGCTCTAAGAGTAATCGGCCAAGCGAAGACAGGTCGCTGTTTCTGCTTTACACAGCAGTGCCGCTGCTAGACGGCAGTACACTGCTACTGCTGCTGCCGCTGTCCGCTGCCACTGCCAGCCTGCCAGCTGTAGCCCCCATCCCTAACCAGCTGTCCGCGAGATAGAGCAGACAGAAGCAGCCACCTGGTGAAACCCCACACACCACCACGCCACGCCAAACCACACCACAGGGATGACGCCCACCCCCAGCACGGCGATCGCCTGCACCTACGCCGTGATCGTGACCAGCACCATCTTCACCCCCCCCGGCGCAGCAACCGCACCAAGCACACTAGAGCGCGTCCTCTCCAACCCCACGTGGAACTCATCACTTCAAGTCGAACCGCGCACAGCGTTAACCCGGCAGCTGCGCTGGGCTACCGCTGCCGCCGACCTAGGTGAGGCCTTCGCTCAGCGGAGCTCTTGCCTCGATCGAGGTCGTGGCTGCTCTGCTTGGGGAGCAAAGGTGCCTGGGACGTTTGGGCATACGCTGTGGGTTAGGGGTGGTGGGGGTGGGGGTGGGATTGGGGGTGGTGATGGTGGCGTTGGCGATGGTGGTGGTAATTGTGGTGATGGCGGTGGTAGCAGCAGCGAAAGCATCAGCACCGAAAGCAGCAGCAGCAGCGACAACAGCAATCCCAGCAGGTCGGACACGTTATCCAAAGCTAACACACAAGAGGCTCCTATAGCCTCTACAACGACGTCAACGACTTCGGCCAAAACCGCTTCCAAGCACAGCGGCGGCAGCAGCGGCAGCAGCAGCAGCGGTGGGGAAGGAGAGGGGGGAGGCGTGTGGGGAAGTGTCGCCAGAAGTGCCGCCTCCGCGTGGAGAACTGTCCGCGGGCGCCCCTCCCCCCGACACCACCGGCGATCTCCTCGCCCAACAGGTGTTTCCAGCAGCGGCGGTAGTGTTGCTGCGGTCGGTGGTGGTGGCGGCAGTGGTGATGGTGGCGGCGGTAGTGGTGGAGTTGGGGGGGTAAGGATGGCGTCAGCTACATCAGCGGGGGCTGGGGGGGCTGCGACCGGTCTAGGTGGCAAGAGCAGTGGGAGTACTCATAGCAACGTCGGTGGCAAGAACGCCTTATCGGAAAATCCTTCTGACGCCAGTGGCGGCGACGGCTCGTACTCCGCCGCGCCGACGCCGTCTCATTCGGGCACCGCCACCACCACCTCTGCTGCCGTGACTGCATCGAAAGAGGGAGGGGGGGGAGGAGAACGGGAGGGAGGAGGGAAGAGGGAGGGAAAAGGGAAGCTGCGCGAGTCCAAGAAACATCGCCGCAACTACTACCGCAACCGCCGCCCGCAATCGCGAGATGACGTGTACGGAGCCGCGGAGGGCGCCAACCCCGGTAATATATCTATCAAAGGGAGGGGGAAAGGGAGGGGTCAGGGGATGGGGAGACCTCAAGGAGGCATGTATGGCTGGCAGCAACAGCAACATCAGCAGGGGTTTCGACAAGATGGACAAGGCTTTTTTGGACCGGGATCGAAGAGGGCGTCGGTGTCCGCCGAAGAGCGCGAGCGCCGCGAGGAAATTGTTCGGGAAGGACTCAGCAGGGCGGAGCTGGAATCCGGCTCGGGACACCCTAAGGTAGCCGCTCACCTCTTCCTCTTATCGAGAATTGTGCAGGAGAAAGGAAACTACGCGGAGGCGGAGGAGTTGTGCGTTCGGGCGTTGGACATATATGAGGAGGCGTTAGGGCCGGAGCATCCTGATGTTGGCGTGGCGCTGAACTGTCTGGCTCTTTCGTGGCAGGCCCAGGTTAGTGAGATGGGGAGGGTTTAGGGGTTGGGATTGGGGTTGGGGTTGGGATACGGTGTAGGGGTTGATCGGGAGGGGAACGGAGGGGGGAGGGGGGGGGAGGGGGAGGGGATGGAGCATCGTGATGTTGGCGTGGCGCTGAACTGGGGGGTGATTGCAGGGAGGGGGAGGGCGGGGAGGGGAGGGAGCATCCTGATTTTGGCGTGGCGCTGAACTGTCTCGCCCATTCGTGGCAAGCCGAGGTGAGGGGGATGGGGAGGGGTTAAGGGCTGAGGTAGGCGTTGGGGTTTGGAGAGGGTGTAGGGGTTGGTCGGGAGGGGGAGGATAGGCGCGGGGAGGAGGGGGTTGGGGGACGAGGGTGGGAGGGAAGGAGCAATCCTAATACTGGCGTGGCTCTGAACTGTCTGGCTCTTCAGTGGCTGGCCCAGGTAAGGGATGCTTGTTAGACGGAGCTACCTGTTGAGCTATTGCAGTCACATGATTAGTATGTACCCGGTATATTACACGTCACGTGGCTGAAATGGCTCCACAGACAGTTACTTCGAAAGAGCAAAAACGAACTTTGAGCTCGATGATGATCTTGTCAGGGGGAAGGGGAGTAGGATGGGCGGCACTAGTCTTCGTAAACCACAGAGTTCCGCGGGAGGAGGCATGCGTGCGCTTGGGCGGGGACGGGGGGGGCGCGGGGGTCAACCCATTTTTTAAATACAAATATAGAGAAAGACACCTCAGCTGCGATAGATCGAGAAATTCGTCGAATCTCAATGTTCGCAAGCTGCGTGTGAAACTTCGATCGCGCGTGCGAACTGTTTTGTGGTTGATACACATATTTTATTTCATTTATTTTGCTGCTGCTGTATGTTGTTTGTGATGCTGCTGGCTGGGACTGGCTTGCCATGGTGGAGTCGTTGCATCTTGAGTACGGTAGTTGTGCTGCACGGAACTATGTTGTGCTATCCGTTGCTGCTATTTTGTTGTCCGAGTGTGTTCTGTTTTGGTGTCCGATTCGTCTGTTGTGTTGAACGCTTGTGTCATTGTTTTGTCCGATCATGTCGTTGTTTTGTCCGATTTTATCCGATTATTTTATTGGGTTTCCCGATTATTCTGCTGGGGGGGTTGGTCGATTTTGCAGTGTCTTAGCCCATACTTCTGCCCCCGCCTCTGGCTTGCCACCGTGGGGTCGTATCTGGGGTTTAGGGCAAGCTTGAAGAGGCTGAGCCGCTGCACCGGAGAGCGCTCGAGATCGCGAGGAAAGCGAATGGCCCGGGACACCCGGCGGCAGCTTCTTCTCTCCACGGACTAGCCGTATTGGCGCAGGCTAGAGGTGCGAGCGGGGTAGCGTTGACGCGATTGAGAAGAGGGAATGGGGTGGGGTGGGGAGTGGGGTGGGGTTTGCTGGTTGTCGCTTTGGGTAGGGTTAGGGATATGTTTTGACTGGTTCGGTTCGGTTCGGTTTGGTTCGGTTCGGTTCGGTTTGGTTCGGTTCGGTTCGGTTCGGTTCGGTTCGGTTCGGTTCGGTTCGGTTCGGTTCGGTTCGGTTCGGTTCGGTTCGGTTCGGTTCGGTTCGGTTCGGTTCGGTTCGGTTCGGTTCGGTTCGGTTCGGTTTGGTCCGGTTCGGTTCGAAACGATTCACTCCCTTTATTTTCGTTTCATTGGTTCTGTTTCGTTTCGTTCCGTTCCGTTTCACTCCGGGTCACTAGCTCCTCCAGGACTGCACCCACTTTATTTGAGACAAACTACCTGGAATATGTGTGGAATATTTTTTGCGGTAGAAAAATTGCTCGTATCGTGTTGCGCAAATGCTTTCAGGGCGGTTCGAGGAGGCGGAGGGTCTGTTTCGAGAGGCGCTGGGCATCGGTGAAGCGGCTCATGGACATCGGCATCCAGAGGTGGCCTCGTGTCTCAATAGCCTCGCGGCTCTGTTGCAGGTAAACGCCGTGGGGGGCTCCCATTATCGCCGGTATGTGCTGGCCCCATATACTGGTACTATTGGGAATGGAGTACTTTAGAGAGTTACTATATAGTTCCACTCGTGCCAAGCAATGTCACCAGCAATATAGAGAGCAGTGGCACTATTCAACCGGCACTATTGGGAGCCCCCCACTGTGCAGTGAAGTGAAGGAAATGGGATAGGATGGGATAGGATGGGATGATATGATATGAGATGAGATGGGTTGGGGGGAAATATAGTGGTATGTATTGGCATGGTGTTGCATGGTATGCTGTACCTTGCTATACTCTCCTATGGTATCGTATGGTACGGAATGGTATGGGAGGAAGTTGAATGGTATGGAACAAAGTACGAACGACGAATGAAAACGGAGTGAGATGGAAATAAACGGGGGGTTAAGCTGAATGGAAAAGGAAATAGATTGGAAGGAAACGGAATTTAACGGGAAAGAAAATCATGGCATGGAACGGAATGATTAGGAAAATGAAAGGACTGGGAGGATTAGGAATGGCGCGGTATGGGATATCATAGAACGGAGTGGGAGGGTATGGAAGGGCACGGAATTAATTGGAAGGACATTGGATGGAATCATAGGCTTTGGAATGGTTTGGTATTGAATGCGATATGATGAAGTGGACGGGGATGTAAATGGTATGGAATGGCATGAAATGAAACAGCAGGAAAAATGAATGGAGTGGTGTGGTCCGAACTGATCTGGAAGTAAATTACGCAGGGTGGAATGGAAGGAACCGGAATGAAATGGAAGTGAGTAGAAGAAAATTGAATGGAAGAACAGATGAAAACTACAGTGACCTCTATTGGAAGAGGACGATATGGAAGGAAACATAATAATGAGGAGGAAATATCACGGAAGGGCAGGAAAAGAAATGGAAGGAGTAGCGGATAGTAAGGAAGTCGAAACATAATGAAGTTGTATTGAGATGGGATGCAAGAGAATGCAGCGGGGTAGTGTATTATCGCACGATAAGAGACGACGGAGCTCTGAAGCAAGGGGAGCGGGAAAAAATCGGGCGAGAGCGATCGCACCGGTGGTGCTGCTATATGTAAGATTACTCGATTCATATCGGACTGATTCATGTGCTGTACATTGCCAGACGGCAAACGAAGCGTGAGCAACCCTGCCTTGCCTTACCTTACCCTGCCCCGCGCCCTGTGCTATCCCAACCTACCTACCTACCCTACGTTCCCCTAGCCTGCCTTACCCTACCCTACCCTAGCCTAGCCTACCCTACCCTAGCCTACCCTTCCCTAGCCTACCCTACCCTACCCTTCCCTACCCTCCCCTATCCTACCCTACCCTACCCTACCCTACCCTACCCTACCCTACCCTACCCTACCCTACCCTACCCTACCCTACCCTACCCTACCCTACCCTTCTATGATATCCATACTTTCCCTACACCCCCTCCCTACCTCTAGCTACCCCGCCCTGCCATACCCTACCCTACCCTACCCTACCTTACCCTCCCCCCCCCCCCCCCCCCTCTGCCGTACGGCACCGTACGGTCTGACGTGATCGATAGGCGCGCGGAAGATATGACGACGCTGAATCTCTCTTCACGAGAGCGCTGGAAGTGGACGAGGTCAGTCGCACCAACTGTTATGTACGATGTATGATGTGCACTGTGAATGCTCGTTGTGGTTTTCGCATACGGATATGTTTTGAGAATTTTTTACTTGCCAGATGAGCTATTGGGAGAGTTTTCCCTCTGTGGGCCTCCTGAACAAGCCGTGGTCGTGTGTGTATTTGTTATGGTTGCTGTTGGTCGTAGTGCCGCCGCGCTGCTGATGCCGTTGTTGCTGCTGCTGCTGCCGTTGCTGCTGTTGTTTGGCCGCCGCCGCCGCCGCTGCTGCTGCTGCCGCTGCCGCTGATAGAGGAGGTGGTGGTAGTGGTGTTTTTTTTGGTCAATAACCCAGTCACGTCCGCGCGCGGAAAAAAAAACTGCTGTGTGTTACGCTCCAGTATACCCTTACTGTTTGTTCTTTGTGGATTTTCTGCTGATCTACAATGTATTATGTATACAGTCCCCCTTCGGAGTGTAGTAAGCTGAAAAATATGAACACAAGATGTTCCAACTTTTCATGTGTATACGTCAAATTACGATGTATATACGTTGATCTCTCGACGGATTTTCTTCTTTTTTTTTGCCTTGTGTCGCAGGCGTGTTTCGGCTTGGAACACCCTCGAGTGGCGGCGGGTTTACACAATCTTGCGGCGTTGCTTCAGGCTCAAGGGAAGCACGAGGAGGCCGACAGGCTACAAACGTGAGTGCTCGCTTTGTGTGGTCTTGTCTCCCACAGTATTTTGTTATCTTCCAGCCACCACTAAAGTATCATTTTATGCTTTTGTTTTTGTACCTACTGTAGTACAGCAAGAGAATCATTTTGGACAAAACTTGGTATTTTTATGACAACTCCCCACCCCACCTGATGCAAAACGCCTCCCTTCTATGCTTCGCTTGACTTGGCTTGGCTTGCCCCCCCCCCCCCCCCCCCACGGCATTCGTGCCTTACTTTCTTGGGATACCCTACACACCACCTCCGATGCACGCTACGGTAGATGTATCGTTTTTGGGGCAACACGATTTCTGTACGACGGACTTCTCAGCTGAACTATCAATAAGTTAGGAAACCCCGTTTGCGTTTTCCATTTTGTTAGCTGTACACCTAGCCCTTGGGGTTGTCCGTCGGTATTAAGTGAACACTGCTTGTGAAAAATCGAGTTTCAGGTGAGGATTGGAGTTCCTGGAGTGAAAACCTTCGGCAAAAAATAAAGTCCGCCTGTCTTTATCATGGCATGAGTCCTCCTCCCGTTGGTAGTGCTTGGCTTGGCTTTTGCCTGGGCGACCCCGCACCCCACTTATTGAAAAACGCCTCCGTTTTATTGTTGGCCTGGTTTGGCTTTTGCCTTGGAGTGGCGTGGCTTGGCTTCGCTTCTCTACTGGCATAAATAGCAGTGAAGCCTTACGTTGTAAGCCAACAAAACAGTCCCGCAAGGCAAGCACAGAAAGGGTTGCATTGCACATTACGACGCGTTCTACCCGGACTGATTCTACGATAGCCCCCTCCCAAATCAGAGTTTTTTTTTTTTTTTTTTTTCCCTTCAACAAACGCTTCATGGCTGCTTCACACGAGGAAATACGCTACGAAACAAAACATCTTCCTCTGTTTTCTTGTTAGCAAAGGGCTACTACTACTATCGAACGACGACGTCGGGGTGGCAAGGGGCACCGTGCTTTAGGAGATATCACACGGTCGGGAGCTGGTTTCAAAACCGGTGAATATCGTTAAAGAAAGGTTGGGCGGGCCACCGCAGAACGACTCAACACCGCTATTGTACGGCAGGGGGTGCAGCAAGGCTACGATAGAGGTATACCTTTTGTTGGCGAAAATGGTTTTCTGAATGACGGGGGACTCCTTAATCAAAAATCGTCGGGAAAAGAAAAAAAAAAATGATTTTGCGTGAGTGATTACCGTGGTATGCCTAGCTAGGCCATGGGGATTTGTTCATCCAAGTCGTAGGAGTTTTATTTTTCTCCTAAAACATCAGTTTCTGGGAGAGGTCTTAAGCTCCTAAAATTGAGGAAACCTCGGGGAAAAAGTGGTGCATCTCTATCTCGCCGCACTATGTAGGGGTCACCCAGAACGGCGGTTGTGTATAAGAGCAATACGACCGCCTTATCGGGGAAACCCGCCTTATTCATTCCACGTTGTGAGTGCGATTCCCCTGTCGTGCCAAGCGATTCTGACCGCCTTATATCGGGATACCGCCTTACATGGGGATACCGCCTTAGTGAGGGACCTCCTACTGCAGCCCCTAAATTATGAGGCTCCCTTACCCCTTAGGAGCTCTATACCCCATCCAACTGCCAGCTTTAGGGCAAAAAAGGAATCCAAGCCCCGATACACAAGAATCACCTTGCTGTAGTTGCCATGTGTATCTCTGTCTGGTAGTTTGTGACCACGGAAAGAGCTCGTCCCGCTAGTAGGAGGCAACGGCACGGACACTGCTGGCTGTGCTGGATGGAGATGGGTAGAAATATCAGTTTGATGTGAAGAACAGATGTGCAACACCTTTGTTTTCTTTTTAGGGTGGGTGGTGTCTTGAGGAGCTTTACCTTTTACCCAAACTCAAATGTTGAGAAAAAAAATGAAAGGGCAACGCGACGAACAATCAGTCCCACGGCCTAAAGTGCAACACGAATAATAGTGGAGTGCAGCAACACAAGAACGAAACGGAAAACAGTGCAGCAAACGCAAGAATGGAGGAGAAAAAGTGCAAAAAAAAATAGAACGAAAAATAGCGCAACACGAGAATGGCATACATAACGATATCGGGTGGGTTGATGAGACCTCAATTCGGAAAATGTTGTCATCGAAAAAGCGATACCCCCTATTGTGGCAGGCTTCCAATGTTTATGAAAAGCGCACGTCGAGCGACAAACGACCCAGCCAGATTCAAGGATGCAGAACTCTGCAACTTTCTTCCCGCAGCTAACCTTTTTTTCCTTTTTTTGCTCATCCCATCTATTTTCCTCGCACCATTTCTTTCTCCTTCTCCCTCCCTAGTCGTAACTTAGATCCGGGGTCACTCTTCTCCCCCCTCCCCACTACGGTACACACCTTTCGTTTTCATCGCGAGAAGACTTCGGCCCGTTTTTCCATCGTCGACTCGCATGGAATCATACACTGTGTAACACTTCGGCAATTGGTAACTAGTCGGCCATTTAGTGTTGGTTTGTTGTTGTTGTTTATGTTGTTGTTTATGTTGTTGTTGTCGTTGTCGTTGTCGTTGTTGTTGCTGTTGTTGTTGTTGTTGTTGTTGTTGTTGTTGTTGTTGTTGTTGTTGTTGTTGTTGTTGTTGTTGTTGTTGTTTATGTTGTTGTTTATGTTGTTGTTGTCGTTGTCGTTGTCGTTGTCGTTGTCGTTGTCGTTGTCGTTGTCGTTGTCGTTGTCGTTGTCGTTGTCGTTGTCGTTGTCGTTGTCGTTGTCGTTGTCGTTGTCGTTGTCGTTGTCGTTGTCGCTGTCGTTGTCGTTGTCGTTGTCGTTGTCGTTGTCGTTATCGTTGTCGTTGTCGTTGTCGTTGTCGTTGTCGTTGTTGTTGTTGTTGTTGTTGTTGTTGTTGTTGTTCTCACATTAGCTCGCATCATCAAGTCCGTGGTCACAGGACAGGCTCATGGAAACAAACCTGGAGTGAAGGAATACTCATGGAAACAAGCCCAAAAACAAAAGTGGTACACGCATATATCGTAGCTGACGCAACTATTGCCTCCGCCAGAAAATATGAAAATGGAATTGTTAGTACAGTCAGCCAACTCTCAGTCCTGGTGCTACCCCAAACCCCTGATGCAGAACGCCTCCCTTCTATCTTGTCTTGGCCTCGGTGGGGTAAACAGGCGTGCCTTGGAGACTTGGGAGCGGGAGTATGGACCGGACCACCCCAAGCTTGCGGCATTCCTCAATAACCAGGCGACACTGAGGTTGGCGCAGGGTGAGATAGATTAGGTGGAAACTTTCTCCGCTTCTTTTGTTTTTGTGCTGGTGGGGGTTATACTTATCTATGTCAATCCCACTTGTTTTTTATTCATTCGCTGCTATTCTCTTTTTCTTTTCCCTCGCGGCCGTGTATTTATAGATGGTGGCCACAGAAGGCCAAAGAGGAAGGAGATCAGATAAACCAAGGGTTTTTAATGTAATACGCGGGAGAAACGTACTGAGCGCCCAAAATGTTGGAGGTGTCTATTAGGAGAATAGGACGGTGCTCCTATCAGGAGTTAGGACGGTGCTCCGTCTCGAAAAGGATCCGTGGTCAATAGTGAAATGACTAGTCCAAGGCAAGCAACGCATGATTACCCCCACACTGCCGTGAATCTCTGTGTGTTGCCATTCCATCCCTCCCTTGTCGTGACCTAGACACGGGTTCTATCCCTCTTTGTTGTTGTTGCTGTTGCTGTTTGTTGTTGTTGTTGCTGCTGCTGTTGTTTGTTGTTCAGGCAAGCCGGACGAGGCGGAGGAGTTAGGGACGCGAGCTCTCTCCATCGTGGAAAAAGCGTACGGTCCGGCGCATCCCGAGCTGGCCACATGTCTCAACAACCTCAGTGCCCTCCTGCACGCCAGAAGGTATTGCTGTCGAAAATGCTATTATTCAGTGGACCGGTCTTTGAGATGCGCCAAGACCTCTTTTACCCTTACAGCAGTATCCCGTTTTCTGCTGCTGACAAAAAAAACAAAATGTAATGTTTCATGAAACATGAGTATTTCAGGCGAAAACGCGGCCTTTTGGGGCGCTTCCAGGTCTCTTTTTCGCGTGTTACTATTATACTAGCTTCGGGCTAGGGGCGGTCATTCGCGGGATAATACCGCGCTCTCCTAATGTTAGCGTATACCTGGTAGCATATTTGAGTGCTGGGAGGGGTGGGGTATGACACTGTATGACACCAGTATACTGTTTGTGGTGTTCATCAGTATACTGCTTGCAGTGTTCCACTCCAGTATGCGGTTTACAGCAGCAGCAGTACGCTGATTGTGTTGTTAACACCAGTGTATTGATTGTTCATCAGTGTAATGGTTGCAGGGTTCGACACCAGTGCGCTGCTTTTACTGTCATGTTCTGGTGCTTTGAGCGATTTATGGTCTCGTGTGTTTTCAATCAGGCGAGACGAAGAAGCTGAGCCGCTGTGCCGGCGAGCCCTAGGGATATCGGAGAAGATTTACGGGCTCAACCACCCCAAGATCGCCACGTGTCTCAACAACCTCGCAACCCAGGTGCGCCGGCAGCTTTCATGGCTTGTATACACCTTAGCCCAGCTCCGATAAATGTCGTAGTCGTCGTCGTCGTTGTTGTTGTTGTTGTTGCTGTTGGTGTTGGTGTTGTTGGTGTTGGTGTTGGTGTTGGTGTTGTTGTTGTTGTTGTTGTTGTTGTTATTATTACTAGAACCACAGACGATTGGTGTATCACCGATCTAACACTTGGTCATGCATGATAAGTAATGTGATACAATGTAGTCTTACATTACTGTAGATTTCGACTAATTAAACTCACTGAAAACGACGATCGATGTAGTACGCAGCTTGCAAAAATGAGTATCGACCCTAGATTAGTCGAAGTCAAAGCTGGCGTCGCTGTTAATACAATATATACCGTATGGGCACATGCTGAGGTAAAAGGTGCACCATTTTTTTTTGATTTTTTTTTCGAGGCTCTTAACCTATTGAGGAGCTCAAAGAAGAAAAAAAAAACGATAGACAAACAAACCAATGACATTGATACACAAGAAAAATCAAAGAGCAAAACGAGAATGGCGTTCCGATGATTTTGGGTTCTCCCCCCTTTTGAGCCCTAAACCCCCCCTATACTTAGTCTAAGTGATTTTGTCGCAAAAACGGGTTTCCAGCTGGGAAGGCGTTAAGAAGCTCCGTCATTTGGAAAATATCACGGCTAAAAAGGGCTGCAGCCAGTACATCTGTCGTGGAATGCATGTAGTGTAGTTGATTATGCATGTATAGTTCATTTATGGCTTTACCCGACGGTGGTTCAAAGTTGTCGCAATGAACGTCTAGGCTGGTAGGTTGATGGCTCTCCTTTGCTGTTGATGTGGTTGTGGTAGTGGCGACGATGACGGTGAGGAATGTGGTGATGATGGTGTTGATAATGACGATGGTGAAGATGATGATGATGGTGGTGATGATGATGATGATGGTGATGATGATGGTGAAGATGATGATGGTGATGATGATGATGTTGACGGCGATGATGATGACGATCACAATGATAATCATGATGTTGCCGTTGTTGTAACAATCGCAGGTTCAAGCGAGAGGGGAGTTCGAAGAGGCGGAGGGATACTTCACGAGGGCGTTAGACATAGGAAGGCAGGCGTACGGGCCAAGGCACCCTAACGTGGCTACGGGACTGTCAAACCTGGCGGGCTTACTACGATGCCAGGGTGAGATTTTCACGCTTCAAGTATGTCAGGGTGTATACATATATGCGCCTATATGTATACGTTGGGCGGCAGTCCTGCAGCAGGTACTGTTATTTGGTATTGTGTGTGGAGATAAACCGAGGTGGTTTGTATGGTGCAACCACTATGGTCAGGACCGGAAGTTATCTCACGGTGGCCCTCCCGAAGTGGCAAGACTTGAAGGATTTTAATCATGAGGCGGTAACAGTGTGTGGCTGACCTTTCTCCCCCCCGCCCCCCCTTCCCCGCCGTCTCTCCCCCCCCCCCTCCCCCCGACAACAACAACGAAAACAAAAGCAACATAATACTACAGCAGCACCACCACCACCGTCGTCACCCCCCCTCCCGTCAACAGAAAAGAAAATAACGCTGCAGCAACACCATCACTACCCCCCCTCCCCCTTCCTTCTCCCCTAGCCCCCTCCCCGCGCCCTCCCGCCCTCTCTCTCCCCCCCCCCCCCATCACCGCCACCGACCACGCCAACACCAACACCAACACCAACACCCCCGCCCCCCACTCCCCTGACCCAACAGGAAAACTCGATGAAGCCGAGCCTTTGTACCGAATGGCGGTGGAAATAGGAGAAGAAGTCCTAGGCCCCGACCACCCAGACCTCGCTACCTGGCTCAACAACTTAGCCACCCTGGTCAGAGATAGGGGGGACCCTGCGGGGGCTGAACCCATTCAAAGGAGGGCTGTTTCTATAGGGGAGCGGGTGTTGGGTCCGGCTCACCCTGACTTGGGTGCCCAGGTCATCAACTTGGCTTCGCTTGTTGGTGCTCAAGGTGGGCAGGGGGGGGAGGGGGGGAGAGGGGGGAGGGGGGGGGGGGGGGAGGGGGGGGGGGCAGAGGGGGCAAGAGAGGGGGTGGGGGGGGTTGTTACTCCCCTGACCGTCTGTTTCGCTGAGATGTTATGTGGGATTCGTTTTGGTTTTCATGGTGACCAGTGATTATGATCTTGGTGGTTGTGGTTGTGGTGGTGATGGTGATCTTGTTGTTGATGATTGTTATGGTTGGTTTTACGATTATACTGCTATTTTTTCCGGTCTATGTTCAAGAATCCTCCTTTTTGGAGTTGGAGTATCCTCCTTTTTGGAGTTGGAGTATTAATAACAGTTTTTTGTTTGCAGTTTCAAAGGGTGAATGTGACCGTCTCTTCTCTGACTGAAGGCCACCTTCTCAGGGAACGCCGCGAAGGCCGAGACACTTTTCCGTTTACGTTCTTGATGCTATGATATACTGGTACGTGTACTCTAGAAATATCGTATGACGGGTGGGTTATGCTACTGCAGACTTAATTTTTTTCGTCCCGCACAAAGTTCAAGAATCTTCCCGTTTAGGTTAACATTACTTGGAAATCGCGTGGGGTTGTTTATGCGCTCATTGGTATAGGACACAGGCTGCGGTAAAGGTGTACCTTTTTTTGTCTGAGGCTCCTAACCACTTGAGGAGCTATTTGCCTTCTGAGGCAAAAGCTGGGTAGACTGAAAGCGCAATCGGATGGCACAGGCTGCGGTAAAGGTGTACCTTTTTTTGTCTGAGGCTCCTAACCACTTGAGGAGCTCTTTGCCTTGTGAGGCAAAAACTTATTCTGGGTAGACTGAATGCGCAACCGGATGACAGGCTACGGTAAAGATGTACCTTTTTTTGTCTGAGGCTCCTAACCACTTGAGGAGCTCTGTGCCTTTGAGGCAAAAACTTAAACCCGATCACCAAGCCCATGGCCTAGGTATACGTTAAACAATACATGGTAAGGTAGGACAAGAATGACAATCCGATGATTTTGTGCTATAACCCCTTGAGAGCCCCCAAATCCCTCCTTATACTAATTCCAAGAAACTTTGTCCCCCCAAAAGGGTTTCCAGTTGTAGATGCGTTAGCTCCTGTAGAGCCCCAAAATCCTCCCTATAGTAACTTGAAGTAAAGGTGCCCGCCCAAAGGGTTTCCCGTTGTAAAGGCGTTAAGGAGCCCCGGTATTCATAAAGTAGTTCTGCCGAAAGATGGTATATACCTCTGTCGCATCGCGTGTTATATACAGGGATTATCACCCTTTAGAAACGGCAAAATGTACCCACGCCCATGGCAAGTGGTTCTAGAGGATGTTATGGCGATCGCTACCCCTCTGACTGAACGACACCTTATCAGGGAACGCCGAGGAAGCCGAGGCGCTGTTCCGCCGAGGCATTGCCACGCTTGAGGCTGCGCATGGGAGGGACCACCCGGACGTAGCCGCGGTGTTGAGCCATTTCGCCGCGCTGCTGCACGAACAGGTACAGTGCTAGATTATAGGAGTTGGCGAAATCCAGCATGGAGTTTGCGTGGTCGAAAAATTATGTACAGCTCGCATTTTTCCCGATTTTTTCTTGTGTTCATTTTTGTTATACGTACCAGTGCGAGGTAGTTGTAGGTTCGTACGTGCAGTACACGTGTAATTATGCATCTATCTGTTCCTGCTCAAATCACACTAGCACACACAGCTCCTTCGCTAGCATGTATTGTCGCTGCCCATTTACTGCAAGCACAGCACAGCAGAGCGCAATCAGCCCAGCACACAGGAGTAAAACACGTAGTACGTGCCTATCATTGCGTGGCAATGCAAGCAGAAGCGGGCAGAGTTGCCGAGACCCATCATGTCGTCGAGCATCTTCTACAGCTCGCTGTGTTTTCAAATAGAACGAATACGTCGAAATCTGCCCGGCCGAAAAAACGAATACCTGGTACGACCACAAGCAGCAGCAGCTAGAAGATGATGCGCAAACGACTTGCCTTATTTCCAGCTCATTAAGGTACAACACTAGTACTCTTGTCTCCGCGTTCTTTCTCTTTTATACGGATGATGTGGTCCATGCGTTAATACGACATCCGGATTGTTTTAATGGGGCGTGGAGCTTTTCTCATGCAAGTCATAAGTTGCACCCAATCATGGACCTCTGTCCTCTGCACGTTTTGTTCTATTTGAGCTATTAATAGCGTAGCGGGAGGATGCCGCCCGCGGAGCGAAGCGCCTTATATATATAAAAGGCTCCCCTGCTGGGTGGGGTTAACTTGGTATCCCGTGGGCGTCTCAAATCCAAACGCGGGAACACAGGCGTTCCACAAATGACATGTATAGGCTACTGCTTTTTTTGCTGCTGCCCGATCGGTCTCCTGCACTACTTGCTTTTTGCGTGGAAGTTCATGAAAGCTTCCGTGGAAGCTTCCACCGCTTCCATGGAAACTTCCATAGCTTCCATGAAAGCTTCCATCGCTTCCATGGAAAAAAAATGCCGGAAGCTTCCACGGAAGTGCTTCCACGGAAGCTTCCACGGATTCGAAATCTTCCACGAAATCTTCCTCGGATTTTCAGGTTTGAGTTCCATGGAATCAAGCGGCAGCTTCGACGGAAGGTCGGAAGCCTGGCGACTTCCACGAAAGCTTCTACGAAAGTTTTTCATGAAAGCTTTCGAAGTAGCTTCCACGAAAGTTGAAAGCTATATCCACAGAATTTTACGTTTTGCTTCCATGGAAGCTTCCGCAGCTTCCACGGAATCTCAGCGGCTTCCACGACAGCTCCCACGGATATATTTGTATTGTAGACTACTGTACCTCCAGTAGAGCTTACCAATTTTTGGACAACATGGTTGACGCACACTGTGTACGAGACGAAGAGGGTTTTACCGTACAATGGTTGGTTGTTGCGTTTCATTGGGTTAGGGTTAGGGTTGGGGTTAGGGTATACATATAATTTCAAGAGTATGTCAACCACATGCCGGAAGCTTTCAGAGAAGCTTTCGTGGCAGTAATTTTCTTCCACGGAAGCTATCGCGGAAGCTTCCATGGGTTGTTTTGAAAGCTTCCGTGAAAGAAATTATTATTTCTAATTTCTAATTTGTTATTTACTTCCACGGAAGCTTCCGCGAAAGCTTCCGTGGAAGCAAATTTACTTCCACGAAAGCTTCCGTGGAAGTTTCTGTGGAAGTAACTTCCGTGGAAGAAGCTGCCGTGGGAAGCTTCCGTGGAAGTAACTTCCGTGGAAGCTTTCATGAAAGCTTCCATGGAAGCGATGAAAGCTTCCGTGGAAGCCGTGGAAGCTTACATGGAAGCGATGGAATCTTCCATGGAAGCTTTCATGAACTTCCACCTGAAATGTATATAGTGCAGGTGGCCCTGTCCGATGCGTCGTATACCTGGTATGAGGTCCGACGATGTGTGTTTGATTGTTGCTTTGGACGTGAAACCGTTGTCGTGGTTCGGTCTCGTGCTGCTGTGTGCTGAGCACACAATCGTACACCGTGACTACTGACACAAAGGCGAGAACTTGGAGCACGGCGGCCGCTGTAGCCGCTGCTGCTGTCCTGCTTCTGAACTGCTGTAAACGTACTGTTTTGTGGCTGCGAAGCTTAGCGGCTGCCTTCGAAAACAAATGCACCGCTCTTCTTACTCGTTTTGTGTTTCTATCTATGATATCACACAATCCACCCACATATATATATGCAGAAGCGCACCAACAGACTCAGAAGCACCGTCCGTAGCTGTCACGAAATAGTGCTGCTGCTGCTGTTGCTGCGTCGTAGCAGACAGCAGAGAGGGTAAAAAAAATGGGCTGATGTTGTATGGCGGGCGGGAGAGCGGAGTGCGCTAAACAAATGTGAGGGCGGGGCGAGAAAAAAAAAGTTCGGCCGCCGGAGAACAGCTGCAAAAAAATCACAAGTACATATTTCACATGTACACTTGCGTGATTCTCCAAGTTATCTATATCAAATAATGCAACATGTTGGTGACAGCTTCAAGCATCTCGCCGCACGAGCTCCTATTAATAGCGACAGCGTCGTATGTCAGAAGGCTACGAGATAGTATTGAGCGGCGTGTTTGTTAGTCTCCAAGCCCGATTTAGCCCCTAACAGGCAGTACCTAGAGCAATCATGGTGTGGAAGGTGTGGAGCTATTTCGCCCCGCTGTTGCGTGAACAGGTAAACGTATCAAGGTTATGGAATTTTCCGAGATAATGTTGTGTTTATCGAGAGATATCGTGGCGTGTTTGTTAGTCTCACAAGCGTTACCTAGCCCCTGGTAGGCTGTACGTAGAGCAACCATGGTGTACAAAAACAGTTGAGACCATTTCACCGCGCTGCAGCGCAAACACATAGTAAGCCCTTTTGGGATCCATATAGAGTTGGGGGGCTCTCAATACCGCACTATTCAGGGCACCGGCACTATGTGGAATAGGGTTACATATAGAGTTACCATTGAGAGTTCCAGCCGTGCGAAGCGATTTAACCGGCTTTATAGATAGCAGTGGCACTATTCAGCCGGCACTATCGAGGACCCCCCACTGTGTAGCGACCCAAAACACAACGAGGGGTTGTGTTGTCACGCGACTATGATAGGAAGTGCGCACAGGAGTACAAGGATCACGGTGCTCCTGCTCGCGAGTCGTCGTACACCTCTCTACCACCGGTGAACGGCACCCTCCTGTTTAGTCGACGTAATAGAATGTGGGCGATAGACCGACCTTCTGAGCGCCTTCTGGAACGTCACATATCACCAAAACGTGCGAAGTTTCCTACATTCTTGTGAGCTTGGCCGGTTTTTGGCGTTCGGAAAGGTGCTTCCAAAGGCTGCCGGCGTTTGCAGTTTGTCGACGGTCTGTGGATTTTGCGCCATGAGCTGACTTTTGTATAAGGTACTCAAAAGGTGTGCCTTTCGCCCACGTTCTACTATGTTGGCGAAACGGGGGGGAGGGGCGTCCACCCGTGACGTTGCACTTCGGCGTCACCCCCTACCCCAACAGCCCGGGCTCTACTCCAGCAGCCCGTGCTGTTTGTTTTCGTATGGCCGATACTGTAACCGTCAGTTGTTTTCGGCTCTGTTTCCCTCTGAAGTCCCATAGCGGTTAAGCCAATAACAGAACAAGACCCCGGGCACGAGAACCAGTGCAGCGCACACCGTTATGCCCACCTGGTATGTTATCTTTGCTCAAACCATCCCTGTTACGGCTACCGTTTTTTTTGCCGCACGTCATCCAGGGGCGGGACAAGGAGGCAAAGGTGCTCCTCCAGCGAGCGCTGGAAACCGTCGTGAAATTCTTCGGACCTGAGCATCCCGTAGCTGTGCAGTTGCGAGCGATCCTCGGACCGGGTGGGTGGGGTGGAGACGAGGGACTTTGACCCTTGTACTGCTATACCAATCAGGGTCTAAATATAAGTCACTTTTATTATCTATTAGCCAATGTAAACATGGCTTATATTTGGGCCCAGACTGGTAGTTGTTATGGGCTTGTTGGAGTTTGGCTTTTTTTGTGTTGTTTGTGCTCGGTACGCTGGCATTTCGATTGCTTTCCTTGATCATTTTTTTGCTATGATTTTTGGTTTTATTTGTCTCACTGTTTGTGTTCACGGAATGCGTATCTCAAGGATGAACAATCGGGACGGACACTGGGTGTGTTGAGGATGTCGTTCAGTAGAATGAACAACACGCACGCACACTTTTGCAAAGAATATCCCACGTCTGATTCCAAACAGTTTCGCCCCAAAAAATGTCGGTGCAGAAAACAGGGATAAAGTCACAGCAACACTAACAAAAACGGAGAGAAATTGGCGCCGAAAAATTCTTGGCGAAAAAACGTGCCCCACTCAGATGACGCGATCACCTCCGATAGCCTAGCAGAATCCCGCGAGAAGAACTCTTCGGTATCCCGTGGGGGGGGGCAGGGTGTGTGTGAAGAGGTGTTTGGGAGAGAAGAGGGTCTTGCGTCGAGAAGTGAGATCCGTAACGACAAAATCGTATGGGGGAAGGAGCGGGGGGGAGGGGGGAGGTGCATAGTACCTTGAGGGTGGGGGAGGGGCGGGGGGGCTTGCACTTCGAGCCGCAACGTCCTTGACGACGCCATCGGTACGGGGAAGGGCGGGGGGGGGGGGCGAGGAAGGGTAGAAAGCAATGTGTTGTCCAACATCCTCCGGGAAAGTCCTATAGGCTATCCTATCCTTCACGTATCATAGTAGTGCAATGCAGCTATAGGCGAAGGCGGAAGTGTTGGCGGTACATGTGCAGCATTTTGGGCTGTTCTTTTCCCCCGCAGACGCCGCTAAGGATGTCAGCAGCAGCAACGGCAGCAGCAGCAGCTTTGGTCGCCTCTCATAACTCATTTCTTCAGTTTGAGGTCTCCGGCGTATTGCTAAGCTGGATTCCCTAGTTTTTCTGCCGGGGGTCGTGGGCCTTGGGTGGGCGCGGGCCGCGCAGCGTCTATAATTTGAGTGTGTATCGTTGCTTGGGCGGAGGGCACGGCGATGGTGACCGTGGCGGTGGTGGTGGCCTTGTCGGCGGCGCCGTCGCTTAGGGTTTGCGGGTTTCGAGATTCGAGGAGCCTCTGAAGAGTCTAATGCCACGTGCTGGGACATGGGTTCGTCGTGGACAACCATTACATTGATGTGATGGACGGCTGCGACATGAGCTATTTTGCTTGTGGACGGCTATGGTATGGACTATAAAATAATACCTGACAGGGAAAACGTTATGAGCAAAAACGGCAGCTTCTACGGCATCGACCACACCTACAGTTGTACGAATGCGGCACAGCCCGGCGCTGCTGGGTTAGTTTGTCCGTTCTGCTCGTTTCCCTTGTTTTTTAGTTTTTTGCTGGACAACGGGCATCACTAAAAAAATATTCAGAAGGTTATCGCCCCGACTATATCCCTTCCAGACAATATTTCTTGCACCAAACGTGTACAATGTAGTAGCCGGTTACTATTCTTTGATTGCCGTTCGTGTCCGGTTAGTTACTGCTACTGGGGCGGGGGGCTGGAATGTTCGTTTTTCGAGACTTTCGGTCCACGCAACCCTGCGACGCACACGTCTGCTCCATTGGCCATATTTCATCATCTGCCTCTCACGAAGTTTCAGCTCTTTGGGCGCAGCGTGTGTCTAGCTGTCTGTGCGGTTAAGCGGCAGTGCGTGTACCCTCTCGGGTTCTCCGTGCGCGGAGATGTCAAAAACACATGTTTTTGTTTCTGTTGGTACTATGATGTGTACATTTCCCGCAATTATATCATGTGGGTAGTATTTTGTGTGTCCTTCACACTAAACTGCCCGTTGTACCCATCCGCATCCAGCGTGCACATCCAGTGCCCGTGCGGAGTCCGCACCCTTGACACATACAAGCTGTGTGTGTCACAAACTACGAGACAGATATACAACGGTAAATCGTATACAAGTTAATACGATTTGGCCGTGCCAGTATAAAAACAACGCCAGGGAAGGACCCAGCAACAGCAGTCTGACATCACAGTAACAGCGACGGACTGCGTGATACAGTGTCCACCACAGGGCTCCACGGACACGCCAGTCGAACCCTGCTACCTGCAAGCACTTTGTGGGGTCGGGGATGTTTCTGTGTGATATCTTCGCGGGTTTACCATATGGCACGCAAGATGACGCCGACTGTAGGATGCGTTTCGGGCCCGATTTTCTCCGAAACCAAGAGGGCACACACACAACGAAAACGGCGACGTTGGGCAGATGCCGTCGAAACGTTTCCATCGGCGCATCATGGCTCAGCGTTTGCACTGCTGTCCCAGTTTTCGCGTAAATCAGCTCGGAACGAACCTAATCCGAGGCGGAGGGTGTGTTATCGTGCACGTGTTAAACGGTCCTGCTAAACGCTGCCCCGTAGGTCTCCCGACGAGACCTCTACTGGTGGTAGGCTTCTAGACGGCGGTCGATGGGATCGGCCACGGCTTGCGGTCCGACCTCCGAGCACAGCTTGGAGAGCACCTGCAGCTGAATTAAAAAAGTTTTACACCTGGGGTATATTGTACCTATCTTTGTACAGATTAAACAGACCAATGATCTTCGAAATCTTTACCAGCTTACTCACGGCTTGGAGTCCGACTTGCGAGCAGAGCTTCGACAACACCGGGAGCTTAAAATGGGCCTCCCGCGTCGGACAGGTCAGATCTCTGTACAGATCACATAGATCAATGATCTGCACAGTCTGAACAGGTTACACCAAGCTTGTCTATAGATGAGACCGGCCAAGGCTTGCAGTCCGACCTCCGAGCACAGCTTTTCGAGGGCACCCAAGCTAAACAAAGTGTGAAGCAGCAATGTGAAAAATCATTCCTCCTTGCGACACTTTGTTTTTTTTCGTCATTTGCTCAGCGTTCGTTCACTTGATAACACTGTAATGCAGCCAGCCATATGCGTTTCCGTGCTGTCCCTTGGTGTGTAAGCTCCAGACGGACGGACAGTCAAAAGTCAAACAGCTTGGTGGGGGTTAGAGCTCACAGAGAACAAAGTAAACTGAGGACCTGGCAGTGTTTACCCCAGTAAGTAATCGGACGGACAGACGGATGGATGGACACATTTGGAGTTTCCGTGACAGAAGCCCTTGGTTTACGATATTTTTACTCTTCATCATTTTCTCAGTGCATATTCATTGGATTAAATAATTAGCATCTTGTATCCCAGTAAGTTATCGAACGCACGGACGGACGGACACATTTGGAGATTTCGTCACAGAGATCCCAGGTTGACATCTACGTGGTTGGGATTTTGCGACGTATTATCTCCGTTTCGCAGTTTATGACCACGGAGCTTGTATCTCGTTGGGCCAGATGACGGCAATAGGATCAATGTCATGCGGCTGGAGGAGGCAGGGCCAGGAGAACAGGGAGGTACATCTAGTAGTATTCGTAGTTTTTGATTATTGAAAACATCGTTTCCCGCTGTCATCTGGATGTTGTGTTCTTTCACCATGTTTCTGGTTTTTGACACTCAACTACATTGTCAGATTGCAAACGAATAATAATAATAATAATAATAATAATAATGATAATAATAATAATAATAATAATAATAATAATAATAACGTGAGAACAGCAACGACCATGCGACAAGTAACACAGCGATAACGCATGTATTTTATTAAAGTAAATGGCAGGGTTTATCCTAACAAGTGGTCGGACGGACGGACGGACAGATACATTTAGACTTTCCGTGTATCTCTGTTTCGTAGATTTTGGGCACATGCTACTACGGTAAAGGTGCACCATTTTTATTATGGGGCCCCTCACTTAACGCCTTTACAACTAGAAACCCTTTTGGGGAAAAAATTACTTGAACTTAGTATGGGGAGGGATTTTTGGGGCTCTGTACCTCATCTAAAAAACATCTTGAGGAAACTGTAAGTGCAACCTGACGACCAACCCCATCCATGGCCTGGGTATACAAACGTAAGAAAATCTCAAAACACGAAAATGGCGTACCTAATGATTTCGGGTTAACGTCGACTGATTCTACGATAGTCCCGCCGTCAAAACCAGAGATTTTCTTGAACGAACGTTTCGTGGCTGCTCGATACGAGGAAGGACGCTATGAAAAGTACGTATCTTCACAAATTTCCTTGTTCGCGAAGTGCTATCGACCGACGACGTCCGGGTGGCAAGGGGCGTCGTATCCCAAGTGAGACAGCCGTGGGCGGATTTCAACAACCGGCGATTTTGTTAAAGAAAAGTTGGGGGGGGGGGTATCGTAGAATCAGTCTTAACGCCTTCACTACTGGAAACCCTTTTGGGGGACAAATTTACTTGAAGTTAGTATAAGGAGGGATTTTGGGGCTCCAAAGGAGCTTCATCATTCCGAAATCAAAAGACTATTATTAAGTGCTACACCCTCTATTATCGTAGCACGCACCACCGCACACATCGGACAGATCATATCCCTGATTGATCCGTTGACGATCTGTATATTCCAGGGGAGATGGATCGTCCCTGGTCAACATTATCCGCATGGCCTACAGGCCATCTTGCCGGGTGAGAGCCGGATGATCTTCAACATCTAGCGTATGGTTCCTTGGTTGGATCTGTGTCCCACAAAGATCCTGCACAACATTTCATACCATAACGACAGATATATGACCTACTGTGGATGATCTAGATCGTGGTCTGTCCGATATGCGGTAGATTGTGACCACAAAGATTGGTATCTAGATTACGGCGGTGAATGTGAGAACAACAACAACCACCCAGCGACAAAGCAAGAGGACTACCTGGTCGGAAAGCAAGCTTGTGCATACCAGGTATTCATTAATATTAATAGTACCCACGTGCAACAGAACGCCCGCACAAGACAGATACAAAGCCCACTCCCCCCCACTGCATACAACAAAAAACACACACTTCACGCATACACGAAAGAACGAAAAAAAAACGATCGAAACGGAATGCCAAAAAAGAAAATAAACCCCACAATTTCCTCCCCTCTAAGAGTAACTTGGGGGTCCTGAAAAAACGGTTCCGGCTCCAAATCACGCAGCGCAGTGAAGAGGTACGGCACCTTGACAGCCGTAAAATATTCAATTTAAAACCATTAAACGCATACACCCCGTTGAACGACCAACATTCCGCACTCCAGTTCCGCTGCACTCCCGTTTTGGGAAGAATACTATTTTGTGTTGGAAACAGGCCAAGTTCCCCGCCCCTCCGTTACTCCACCCGTCACCACTGCCTGCCACGCTCCCTCTCTCCCCCGTGACCCCCGCCTTCCCTGCATGCTACCCTCCTACAATGCCCTATCCTTGTCCCCCCCGCCTCCTGCTCACCCTCTCTCACCCCGACCCAACCTTACCCTATCCTTGCTTCCCCCCCCCGCTTTCTCGCCGACTAGCTCGTACGCTTTCCATAAGCCTCTGGCTTTCCATCCTCACAAACCCTCTAACATCTTCCAGGTCAAACACCCCACTATCTCCTTCCTGTCCCTCCATCCCTGCCCCCCCCCCGAACCCCGCCCCCGCCCCCCCTCCCGACCCCGATCCAGTCCCCGCCACTAACCCCGTCCCCGAATCCACTTCTAAATCTACCCCCCCGTGTCTCCCAAACATCCCCCCCGCGGTAACGCCTTGCTCCCCCGGGGGTTCGATGACGGCCGAGGCGTTATAGGATCCTTGGCTCCGCACACCCCTTAAAGACGTGTTTGCCTGAGGGGATGTGGCTGCAGACCACCGCTGCTGCTGCTGCTGGTGGTGTGGGGGAGAGGTGGAGGATGACAACACCCTCCCCCTTCTTTCTCTCCCCCCTCCCTTCTCCTCCTCGTGCCCCTGCCCTTGCCCCGCTCCCCCCTCTTCCTCCTCCAACTCCTGTGTGCTGCCCATGATTTCGGAAAAAGAGCGCCGTAACCCGTCCCGATTGCTCTCAAAACCAAGACCATAACCCATACCCAAACCACCCCCGTCACTCCCACCCACCCCACCCCCACCACTAACCCGACCCCCACCACTGCCACCACCACCGCTATGAACCCGCGCGGCGGGAGAGAGGCCTAAGGCGCCAGAAGAGGCAGGGGTGGAGGGGGTTCGGGGATCGTTCGACGAACTCCCACCACCAACACCAACACCGCTACGCCGAGACATAGATGCTGACATTGACACCGACATTCTAGAGGAAACGTCAGCGAGGCAGTCCCGCGCTTGAGCAAGTTCTTCTGCGAGCTTCGCGGCCTGTGGGTGGGTGGGTGGGTGGGCAGGGGGTTGGGGTAGATAAGGGGGAGGGACGGGTAGCGGTAGGGTGGCAGGTAGGGAGAGGGGAGGCCCACGGTCAGGGATGGGAGGGGTCGGGTGGAGGAGTGGGTGGGGGTGGTATTGGAGCATTACCCAACAAGGCCAACGGGTTCTAACTGTATATGCGTATTGAAATCGAGCGAAGACCCGCCGGGTACCCGCCGGGTATCCGGGTACTTTTCTGACGGGTTATAGCTCTGATGGCACCTTAGCCTCGAGACGGTTCTTCTCTCGAGCAAGCTGCCTCTGCTCTTCGGCAACGCTAGCCTCTCGAATGCGCGAGGCCTCGATCAGCTGCTCCAGACCCGAACCGTGGCTGCGTTCCCTCCCCAGGATGTGGGAAAGCCCGTCCCGCTCTTCTTCTAGCGCCTGGGAGGTAGTATGGTGGTAGGGAGGCGGTGTTGTGGTAAGGAGGGGGGGGAGGGTCATGCTAAGGTACAGCGGCGGTACCTTTGGTTCATGCATCTCCTCGTGCTACCGTGGTCACGGCAGCCATAGCACACGAGAGCTCTTGCTGCGATAGTACGGTTGTCTACTACAACCGAGTTATTACCGATACGGCACAGACGCGAAAGTGTGGTGAGCTTAAGGTGTATTTTTACCCATCCGCCGGAAGGAATTTTTTTGGGGAGGAAGGCATTAATCTCGTAGTACGTGGGGAAACACTCTGTGTACAGTCGGTATATTATCTACCTGGTACAAAGATAACAGTACAAGACAAGAGAAAGAAAAAGGCAAGGCAAGGCAGGGCAAACCAAGGCAAGGCAAGGCAAGGCAAGGCAAGGCAAGGCAAGGGAAGGCAAGGCAAGGGAAGGCAAGGGAAGGCAAGGCTAGGCAAGGCAAGGCAAGGCAAGGCAAGGCAAGGCAAGGCAAGGCAAGGCAAGGCAAGGCAAGGCAAGGCAAGGCAAGGCAAGGCAAGGCAAGACAAGGCATAACAAGACGAGACAACAAGATATAAAATAAAATAAAAAATAAAACGAACCAAAATAGCGAAACTGAAACCCACCTGCAAACGCGCTCTGAGGGAGTTAACTTCTTGGTTAGCCGTCGTGCTGTGTCCTTGTTGACATCGGATCCTGAGGGACGACAAAAAAAAAGGAGGGTAAGCGATTGGGAAGGCGGGGGCGGGGGGGAAGGGAGGGAAGGGGAGAGGAGGGGAGGGGAGGGGAGGGGGGTTAGAGATACAGTGGATAACCCGACTTAAGAGAGGCTTGGTTAATGCAATAGTACAGTAGTTGAGAGGGGGCAAATCAGCTTGAACCAAAACACAGAACTACTTGGAAGTAGTGTGGACAGTAATAAAGATAAGAGAGAACGCTAGTTTAGAGAGGCAGTTTTGGCCCGAACCATACATGGATAAGAGAAAATGCTTTTAGGGAGTTTATTTCGGCCCGAACCATACCTCTCTTACCTCGGGGTACCCATTGTAATATCACCAGGTACGTGATGTGCGCACCAATCTGTGGGCAACCATCAATCACTCCTCCCCACCCTGGCCAAATCAACCCCAACCCAAACCAACCAACTACATAAACCAACAGACCGACCAACTACAGCAACCAACAAACCACCCAACTACTGTACCAACCAAACCATCAACCAACCAACATCCCAAACCACCAAAAACGCAAACCAACCAACCAACCCAAACCAATCAAACGAAGAAACCAACAGACCGACCAACTACAGAACCCAGCAATCCAACCACCTGCTGTATCAACCAAACCATCAACCAACCAACATCCCAAACCAGCCCAAACCCAAACCAACCAACCAGCCCAAACCAATCAACTGAAGAAACCAACAGACCGACCAACTATAGTAACCAACAAACCAACCAACTGCTGTGCCAAACCAATCAATCAACCAAGAGCCTAAACCACCAACAACCTAAACCAACCAACCACAGAAACCAACAGACCGGCCAACTACCGTAACCAACAGACCGATCAATTACAGCAAAAACAAACCAACCACTATACCAACAAAACCAATCAACAAACCAACCAACCCAAACCAACCAACTGCAGAAACTAACAGACCCATCGACTACAGCAACCACCCAACCAACCAACTACTACTGCAGGAAAAACAACCGTCCAACCAGCCGACCCAAACCAACCAACTACAGTAAACCAACAAACCAATCCACTACTACAGCCAACCAAAACAATCGCCCAACCAACCCAAACCAACCAATCAGCACACCCAAGCGAAAAAACAAAAAATCAACTCGCAGCAAAATCAACCAACCTTTCCAGCAGGGCGTTTGCGTGGTGGCGCTGAGCACGTGCATCGGAGACCAGGCGTCTGTTTTCCGCGGCAAGCGCTTCCACCTGTCGACCACCTCGAAGGAGCTGTGCCGACAAATTTTCAGCCTATCAATAGCGGGAGCGAGGGGGGGGGGGGATACTCATTTGTTGCAACTTGCCTTAGTCATTTGACCATTGACCACACATGCCTTTCGAGACGGAGCACCGTTCCTATTCGTAAGAGAGTTATCTCGAACATTCGGGCGCTCAGTACGTTTCATCGTTACATTGCAGTAAAAAAAAGTGTTTGCATAGCTTATCTTCTTCCTGTTTGGTCGTTTGTGGCGACAATTTATCTATCTCCCAGAGGCATGGGGGAGAATCGCAAAAAAAAAATGAACTAAAAATACACAGTACAAGTAATTAGCTGTGAAATGACAGCTGCGATTGAAAAAGAAAACTTGCATGAGGAATGAAAATAAGCACATGAAACGAGCATTGCGCAAAGTTAGCGTGTGGAGGTGAAAATGAAGATGGCTATGTCAATGTGAGGTGAATGAAGCAAACGAAGGGGAGGAAGTGAACATCAAATTGAGCAAATGAAAAGCGAATGGAGCGAACGACGTGCACGGATTGAATGAGAGAGTGAATGGAGCGCACGAATTGAGTGAAGAAAGTGAAGGAAGGAAGCGAACGTACGAATTGAGTAAATGGGATGAAGAAGAAGGGAATGAACAAATTTGAGCGAAAATGAGCGCTGGAACGAAAGTGAACATGAAAACGAAATTGAAAGCGAAATTGAAAGCGGAAGTCAAACTCATAGCGAAAATGAAAGTAAAAATGAAAGAAAAAAGAATGAAAGTGAACAATAATATAGTGAAAATGAACGTGAAAAAGAAGGTGAAATAAAAAAGCGATATTGAAAGCAAAAGTAAAAGCGAAAGTCAAAGTGAAAAACGTGATTTGAAAACGAGAGAGAAACTAACGTCAAGCAAAAAAGCGTGTGGATGTGAAGGGAACGCAGATAATGACGAGGCTGAAGGGAACGTAGTGAATGAAGCAAGTGTAAGGCATGAAGTGAACGTAGAAGACGACGTGAATGAAGTGAAATTTGGAGCATTGAGTGAACGTAGAAGATTAAGTAAACAAAGTGAACGAAGTGAATGTAACGGTTGCTGCACAACCCTACCTGACGCTGAAGGGCACCGAGGTCCATTGTCTTTCGCTGAAGCTGTACCTCGACCGCGGTGGCAGACGCCCTTAGCTTAGAAACCTCGGCATCGCGTTCGGCCAGGCTCTGAAATAACGATACAAACAGCAAAATGAGAATAAAATAAAGAGGCAACAGCAACAGTAGCGACGGCGACAACAGCAACACCGACAACACCAGCAACAGCATCGACAACAGCAGTAACCACAGCAACGGCAGCAATCAAGACCAACAATAGTGGCGGCAATAACAACAACAGCAGTAGCAACAACCTCAACATCACCAAACGCCAACAGCATCAGCACCAGCACCAGCAACAGCAACAACAACGACAAAACAACAACAACAACAACAACAACACCAACACCACCAACAACAACAACAACGACAACAACAAAAACATCAACAAAAACAACCACACTTCGACCCTCTCAAGTCCCTAAAAGGGTCCATAGAAGTAATACGTAAAGGTAAACCATTCTAGAATTGCGCCCTCATTATACCCATAACATTATCCATGGCTTCCTTTTACATACCTTGGTAAGGCGTTGTCGGGCCAGCTGCAGCTCGTCCACCCCCGCCTCCAGACGCCTTTTTTCCGCATGTAAACCCCTGTAGTTCTTCAGCAGATCTTCCTTCTCGAACTGCGCAGCTCGTGTCGCCTGGGATCGATCCACACGGAGGTAGTAGTAGTAGTTCGAAATTTATGTACGTAAAACATGTTTTGTTACATTTTGTTATGGAGCAGATTTTGTTCTAGACATTCTTAGGTTTGGTTAGCTCTGGTTATACACCGTTAACGTTTGGGTTGCATTTGGTTTACAGTAGACTTTGTTCGAGCGTACGTATTTTGTGAGACTTTGCTAGGTTTTGCGCTCTTCTGGAGAAACGGAGGAGTGGGGGATGGGGTGGGATGGGGACGTGTTCCGTTTCGCTCCGTTTCGTTTCGTTTCGTTTTCGTTTCGTCCTGCTCCCGTTAAATCCCTGAAAAACTCTACTCACGGTTTTGGGGGGCAAAGTGCTTGGAAGCATACGTCATGGTTTGGGGATCATTTTTTCAGTAGTGAAAAGGCTAAGGATGAAGTTTTATTGTCGTTTCGTTTCGCTTCGTATCGTTTGATTTGGTTTGGTTTGGTTTGGTTTGGTTTGGTTTGGTTTGGTTTGGTTTGGTTTGGTTTGGTTTGGTTTGGTTTGGTTTGGTTTGGTTTGGTTTGGTTTGGTTTGGTTTAGTTGGTTTGGTTTCGCTTGTGGTTGCGCTTCCGTCTGATTTATCCGCGCGCGTGCCTCTACCTACCTGCTCCGAAGTGGCCTGCTGGTGGAGAGCGTCCCCAAGCTTGCGTCGATTGTCGTCTCGTTCGGCGCCCAGACGCGCTAGCTCTCCGGTAACCGCTTGATTTTCTTTGGCCATCATCTGGCAATCGGGGAGAAGCACGAGTTACAGGCCGCAGTTTAGCGCGCAGGATGAAGAAAATAAAAGGCAAAGAGATGGGACAAGAGATAAGGGACTCCGCATGTGCCCTTACTCGTATCATACCAAAACCCAGATGCTGAGAAAAAATGTACGCGCCACTCGGCGCCACCCGATGAAAACTTGCAAGGCTAGTATATCGCAGATATTCGCTTAGCGGATTGTTTTTGTTTTTTTCCTCCAACACGCAAAGTAAGTATTTTATGAAATTCACACATCAGCTGTGAGTCCGAAAATAACAGGGGCGATACTCATCTTTGCAAGCTGCGTGATACACCGGCCGCTATTGCCCACTACTGAGATGAAGTTCTGCACCGTTGGTGGTAGCTTCTCGACCGACGACCCTATGGGGCGATCTGCTTTCCCCACCAGCCCGCGCGGCAGCCACGCGAGAAAACCAAGGACTCTGTCTGAACTGCCGTGAGACGCCAAACTGTTTCAACAAATGAAAACACCCCTCGACCTCCACTAAAATAACTAGACTAACTATTAGACTAACCCCCCTAGAAAATAGTACGTAAGATACCTGGTATCGCATTAGGCAGTCTTTCGGCCAGAAAAAAGCATCCGGCCAAAAAGTACACAATCGATTTCGGCGTGGCTCTGAGATGAGATGCATTAAGACGAGGGAAGGACGAGGCAACAACACACAACACCGACACGAAACACCGCCACCATCACCACCAAAAACAAACACCAATACCACGAAAAACCATTGACACCAGCACCATCGCCAACACCAACACCAACCACCACCAACATCAGCTACAGCATTGACAACAGCAGCAGCAGCAGCAACACACCAACACCACCAACATCATCACTACCATCTCCCCCCCTTCCTCCCCCCCCCCTCCTTCCCCCCCCCTGCCTTCTTCCGCTCCCCCACTCCCGTTTATTCACCAATTCCAACACCTCCGAGTTTTCTACCTACGCTTCAATGCCTTCAATTTTCACCTTGCCACCCAGCCGAAGCAACACCACCCCCATCAACCCCACCAACGCCACCCTCCATACCGTAGCATAATTTTACCGTGTCCTACCTCTAGGTCTTCCGTTGCCGCTGCGAGCTGGCCAGTCTTGGCCTCCAGCTCCGAAGACAACGCCTCCATCTTGCGCAACCCTTCCGCCGCTTCCCCTCCCGCCTCGCTCGCTCTGAAAGTCGAATTGAAACCAAAACGTCGATTCACGACAAAACAACAGTGGTAGTCCCGCGTTAGTGTAGCGTGCGAAGGTCCAGTTTAGCGAGGTACTCGTTAGTGCGGAGGACCAGTTTAGTGAGGGGGGCCAGTTTAGTGTTGTACACTTTATTGTGGGGGGGGGGCGTACTCATTTGTTGCTTGTCTTAGCCATTCGACCATTGACTACGCATCCCTTTGGAGAAGGAGCATCGTTCCTACTCCTAATAGAGACACCTCCAAAATTTGGGCGCTCATTGCGCTTCTTCCATATACTACATATAAACTTTTTGTCTTATCCTATCCCCATCCTGTTTCGCCGTCTGCGGCCACCATCTATCTCCTAGGATAGCGATCGTTTTCTCGCTACTCTCTAGTCTATCAAACTCTTCCATATCACTTACGTCTAATTTCCTCGTCTCCTCTTCGAACGCATCCCGTTCCTCCTTGTATATTTCACATTCTCCTACTACGTGAGCCCTACTCTATTGTCCCACACGGGCACATATTTGTAGCCACGTCCTCCTCCCGACTACTGGAATATCTCTTTCTTCTTTCTGGTAGGTCCAGGTTCCCTACACAAAATCGCACTTTCAGCTTTTTCGCGTAGTCCATTGGGCCGTGAAGATACGTTTTCATTCCAATGTCTTCCCTCAACCCCTGGTATATCTCTAAGTGCTTCTCCTCTTTCACCTTACTTCTTAGCGTTTGCCTTTCCCTTTCTTCTACTTTTCATTTTACTTCTGTCTTGTACCCGCCAAACTTCTCTGTAGACAGTATCTCTTCTTGGTCTCCCCCTCTATCCTTCCATATTTTCTCGACTACGTTATCCCATCTTATTCCAGCTCGCTCTTTCGTTACTTTCTCCCATACAGTATTATCAACTATGGCTGGCAGCCTCTTTTCTGGCATATTATTTACTTTTTATTGTCATTTCAACTTTCTCTCGTCTCTACTTGTTTTAAGTGGGTACATTGCTAGTTCTGCTCTTAAAACTGTACTACTCGTCATACTTGAGCATCCTAGTATCTTTTTAGCTGCTGTCACCTGCGCTGTTTCCAGTTGTCTTAAAACCTTCGCGTTCCCTTCCCACACTTCTCCTGCATACTCTAACTTTGGTACAATCACATAAATCAGAATACATATTTTAATTCTAGTGTGAAGATGTGGGTCTGTTAGGATCGCATCCATCTTGCCTACTTGTGATTTATCCTTTCCTATTACTTTCGCTATGTGTGCATCCCAAAAGCAGTCCTTTGAGATCTCTACGCCAATGTACGTATATTGGTCTACGATCGGTAGTTCATCTTCTCCCCGCTTTTATTTGAAATATACCGGATTCACCTTAGCTTCGTTACATACAGCTGCTGCGCATTTTTTCACGTTCGCTGTCACTCTGCATTCCTTAGTGTACTCTAGTGCTTTCTCTCTGTTTCCGCAATCCTTCGGGTGTTTCTGATATCCCCACGAAATAATCCGCAAACATCAACCCCGACACCGTATTAATCCCCCATCGTGACTCCTTGCTTTGCTGCTTTCGACTGCTACTATCGTGTCATTAATATATACCTTGAATGGATTGGGTGATAGTGTTCATCCCTGTGCAACTCCTTGTACATATCAACGCAAATAGCTATGCTACGGTAGCGGGAGTGCGTTTCGGCCTACCGACACTGACTGATGGGCGCTCTTCGACCCCAAGCATTTTCTAATTTTAGAACACCACGGCTGTCCTACTGCATTTGTAGCAATGTAACAAAACATAGCTCCTGGATGCGCAATACCTTTCTTAAAAGGCGGAATGATTTATTTCCGTGGCGTACTTTTTTTTCCTCGGCATAACCTTTTATCACAGCACACCATACCTTTTTTCCACGTCTTCGAGGGCTCTTTCCAGGTCCGAGCACCTCGATCCCTCTTCACGGAGGCGTTTTTCGACCTCCACCACTTTTTGGCGCCAGCGATTGTCGGCCTCTTGAAGAGCGGCAAGCCTTTCGCTTTGCTTGTCCAGTGTGTCCTGAGATAAGAAATCGAGGGGAGGTGAGGAGGATGTTGCGGGTGGGCGATGAAATCGGCAGCAATGACAAGGGGCGGTAACGGGAACGGTGACAACAACGACGACACCCAAACACAAACAACGGCAGCAACAACAACCACGACAACAACAACCGCAACAACAACAACAACACAGCAACAACAACGACAACAGCAGCAACAACATCGACAACAACAGCAACAGCAACAACAACTGCAACCACGCAAACATCAGCAACAACACCACCACCATTACCACCAGCACCAATACCAACACTAACACCTAAGGCAACACCACCAACATCACTACCAATACCTACCACAGAAAAAGCACTCCAATCAGCCCGCCAAAATGAAATCAAACATCATTCGCCCGGGAGCGATGGATTAAACAACGGTATCACACTTGAGACACGGTGGGAATATTTTGTGCTCTTGGGTGAAAAACACGCAAAAACCAAACGTAATCAAACTTGAAAGAAAACTTCAACGCCAACACATCAACACCTCCCCCCCCAAAAAAAGAAAGAGAAAAAATACTCGCCCGCGAGCGACATATTTCATATAACGATGCAGACGCCTTTGCAGGTATACTCTGTATTTGGTGCCAAGGCCACGTGAAACCAAAACTTCAACCAGACGTCACCGTCATGAATTCAACCACTTGAATGCAAACATAAAAAAAATAAATTGAATTCAACCACAAAAAAAGCACTTCCAGATCATTTCTATCTCGAAAATCTCCACATGGATTAATCTTCATGAAGTCAACTTCAACTTGGCTTTAAACAGAAAAGCAACAGCTGAAAAGTACAAGTTGAAGGTTAAGTTGATGGTCACCTGTAACCGGTCTCGATCGGCGTCCAGCTCGGCAAGCGCCGCTTTCAGCTGCTCCACCTTCGAAGGTGTTTTTGGGGCAACGGGAGAGGGGAGCAGGGAAGATTAATTTATACATTGGAGCAATGACCAGCACCATAAGCACAGCAATACGGTCCTTTTTCGGGAGATGATTTAGCCGCACTGCCAACGCAAACCACGAAGAATCAATTACTGTCATAAGGTAATAATAAAAAAAAATGTCATATTTCGTCATGCCGACGACGCCAAATGTTATACGGAGTACATGATAAGCCTAGGACAGACACGTATCCCCCTTTCAGGTCCATCTATGCTTTTTTAACACTTAAACCCGGTGCTGCTCGCTTGAGATTCTCAAAGCTATATTGCACCAAATTTCGGGCAAACGCAAGGTCTGACAAGAGAGGGGGGAGCAAGTTGACCTGTCCCCTGTTTTATCACACGCATACGTCTGCCATCCAAGACATACGTCGACTCTGTGCCACCAGGGGCCCCCTTGTATACGCAACGCGGCGCTGCACCCTCATTCGTGCGGCGCGACTTGGTCCAACTCAATCTTAGTCGTCCGCCAGACTCAAGCCGACCTCAACCCTAACCCTAACCCTACATGCATGCTACGGTGGGGGGGGTACAGCAGATTCTAAGAAAGTTCCTGAGCTCCTGACACGAGGAGCTCAGCATTTCACCCGACACAAGACTTGGAAGGCATTCGTTCTCGCAATCCGACCAACAATTCTACGCGCTAGTCCTTATTAATACACTCGAAACAGTGTCAGAGTAACCGGTGGTTACTCACTTGAGGGGCTCAACCTGACAGAAACGCCATATGGCCCAAAATGTGGAAACCTCCACCGTGCGTGGGATGGCTCAGATGTGCACCATTTTTTATTTTTTTGGGGCTCATAACCTATTGAGCTCTTTCCCTTCTCAGGCAAAAACTAATTTTTGAGTAAAAAAAACGCGTGCTACGATAAAGGTGTGCACCAAGTTTTTTTTCCGAGTTTTTTTCCTCAACTTGGGAGCTTAGGACCTCTCCCAAAAAACTGATTCGCAGAAAAATAACTGCTTCACCTACCGGATGAAAAATCCCACGGCCTAGGTACACGGCGAATGCTCACGCGAAAAAAACGGCCTATTTCCGATGATTTTGGGTCAAGGAGCGCCGTCATTCAGAAACCATTTCAGACGAAAACTGACGCCTCTATCGTAGCACGCGTCAAAAACGGAAAGTGCAAACCCGATGGAAAAGCCCATGGCCTAGGTACACATACATATAGAATATATATATAAATATATTGTAACACAAGAAATAAAGCCAGTCCGACGATGTTATCCATAGTATTAATAGTATTAATAGTATTAACAGTGTTAACAGGTTAAGGAGCCTCGTCATTCAGAAACGTGTTCTACTGGTGAGTCATCCCACCGTAGGAGTTGCACTATTTGAGCCAAAAAAAGGTATACCTGGCCGGTTGAGTTCCTCAAGCGTAGAACTACCGGTTCGTCTCATACCTTTACGAGTGTGGTTGTCTTTAGGACTACTATTAATAACAGTACCGCACATAGAAGTGTCGACCGGATTCGCAGCGAACGAACGCCTTCGAAGTCATGTTTCGGGGGAGGTATTGAGCTTCTCATGCTAGGAAACCTCAGAAAATTTTTAGAATCTGCTGTACCCCTGCCGTGAGATGAGTCTGGTACCTGCATCGTAGCGCGCGTCCCTAACTCTGACCCTAACCCCAACCCTAACCATGAGCCGTAACCCTCGCGTCAGCTCTTGGGGCTCGAGGTCGGCAGGGGCAGTCGCGGGCGGCTCCGCCGCGCGTTTCGGGCGTGTTTCTCCAGAGCAAACTGGCCGGCCGAAAGAACGATCCTCGGTCAATCAGGTCGTTGCACGGCACGAATGCGAGTAGGGTGCGTTATCGTAGGGGGGGCTGTTTTTCTCATACTCGCGTTTCCTGGGTCTTCAGAGGGGCTTTCGAGAGCAACACCATAACGTGTCAATGAAGCTTTTCCTAAGGGTTTCTAAACGTGAATTCACCCTTTTCCAACTTTCTAGTCTAGTTCCAAGTGTTGTATGCCCATTTTGGGAGTGCAGTGCTAAACGGGCTAGTAATCACATGATCATACCTCTCCTCTCGAAGCCTCCGCATCTCTCTTGGCGCCATCCCCTTCTGATAACGCCTGTCCGATCCGCAACTCCGCTCCTCGAAGGTTGGCGCGAGCTTCGTCGCCGGAGGCCTTCAGGGTTTCCCTGAGGGGTGTATTTTGTCGTTCGGAAAGAAAAAACAAATATAAACAAGGCTCTGTTAAAAAACAAAGAGATGACGGTGCATACAGGTTTTCGTTATGAAAGACAGAGGGTAAACGGTCGATACGCGGACGAGACAGAACAGAGGGTGATCAACCAAAAACAACAGAGCATGATAGACCGTTTGCAATAGTAGTAGTAGCAGTAACAGTAGTAGTAGTAGAAATAGTAGTAGTAGTGGTAGTAGTGGTAGTACTATAGTGGTGGTTGTGGTAGTACTAGTAGTAGTAGTACTAGCAGTAGTGGGAGCAGCAAAAGTAGGAGCAGTAGTCAGTAGTGGCGGGTGGTAATAGTGCTATTGTATTACGATTAATGCGCGGTGAAAATACTACTACGACATACCTGGTATGGTAGTAGTAGTACGAGCAGCAGCAGTAGCAGTTGATAAGCTACAAGAAAAAATGACTACCGGGTAACAAGTACCTGGTACCGGACACGAAGCAAAAAAACACAGGATTTACGACTTGCCACTTTGATATGGGGCAAAAAAGACCGGGTCTGACCTATGGTGAGCTTAATTAGCCCTTTCCTACTCGTAAAATGATCCTTGTCAGATTCCAAGTCTTTTGTCCCCATGTCGGGAGTCCAGTGCTAACAGGGTTACATATTTTTTTCAGGGCTATTCACGGGTCGTGTCCCAAGCCGCTTAATATCTCGCGGGTCGAGTGGGGTCGGGCCGGGTCGAGTCAGGAGTTTTCAAACATCATGGGTCGGCTCGGGTTTACCCTGACCCGAGCCGAGCCGAGCCGAGCCGAGCCGTGAAAAGTCTTGATGTTCTTATCCACCCACCCGCTGGAGAAAAAAAAAGAAATAAAAATGAAACTGACCTGGAGCATTCGAGCTGCCTGGCGAGAGCCTTAAGGCGTCTGATTTCGTCGTTCTTGTCCGACAAGGCCTCTTTAGACAGGGCCAGCTGTTGCTCGAGACCGGCCACACTCGATCTCAATCTACCCAAAACAAGATAGAGGAGGCCGGGTGGGGGGGAGGGGTAAGGGGGGGCGGGGGGAGGGCAAGGGGGCAGAGAGGGGCGGAGAGGTGGCGAGAGGGGCGAGGTAGGCGGAGGGAGAGACACGGAATGGAAGGGAGGGACAGAAATACAGATACACACAGAGAGAAGGAGGGCGAAAGAGAGACCGAGCTTCAGCTGTAGTCTTCGCCTTAGCTTTACAATCTCTATGAACAGGCTTGCAGATCTGTCCGTGAGTTGCCCTACAATGGCCAAATCGTTGTCTCTTCCCTCTTGCATTTCCCATCAGAAGCCCCCTCCCCCACATTTAATACATATATATCATAGTTGGCCTCGATTGGAACCGACGCTGTAAAATATATATATGTACATTGGGGTTGGCGTTGGTTGGCAACGACGCTGTAAAACATGCCGATCACTGCGTGAGCTAGACAACCAGGGTACCGTTTTTTTCCTTCTTTTTTTGGCGGTCGCCATGATGGTTTTCGAGTTGGATCATATTGTGCGGGGTGGAGAACCCTAACTCCGCACAAGCGGAATGATCGCATCACGTAGTGTGAACATGGTAAGGCACCCACAAGGCAGTTACATAGTAATCCCCATTACTGTTTCTGGAGTGGCCACACTAGAAAACAAAGTAACTCATTGGCGTAGTCATCCATAAGCAAAAAAGTAGGCACAAGGTGCCCAAGTCCGTCTTACAAGCGGTTTTTGAAAGGATGCAGTTCACCCGTCATACGACTCGCCGAACACCTCACGGCGCTTCGCGCTAGGTGCAAGCAATGTCTGCCTGGTTGGTGACAACCCGACGTGCTCCGTCTCGGCATAGTGGGGATGCGAGGGTCTATGGCGATACGACTACGGCCATGCACAAACTGAATACACCCCCACCCCCCCCTCTCGCCCCTCTCCCCATCTCTGCCCCCCCCCCCCCACCGTCAATCCCCTCCCCTCCCCCCCTACCCCCCACCCCCACACCCCTCCTCCCCCCAACACCCCGCCCCCAAGCCCCATAAGGTAAGGCACCCACGAGGCAGTTACATAGTAATACCCATTGCTGTCTCTGGAGTGGCCATACCAGAGAACAAAGTAACTCATTGGTGCTGTCATCCATAAGCAAGAACGTAGGCACAAGGTGCCCAAGTCCGTCTTACGAGCGGTTCTTGGAAGGATGCAGTTCACTCTTCATGCGACTCGCCGAACACCTCACGGCGCGTCGCGCTTGGTGCAAGCAATGTCTGCCTGGTTGGTGAAAACCCGACGTGCTCCATCTCGGCATAGTAGGGATGCGAGAGTCTATGGCCATGCGATTACGGCCATGCACAAACTGAGTACGCCCTCTCCCTCCCATCATCTCACCTCTCGGATTCGGCCTCCATCCGAGCGCAAACCCCTTCCCGCTCCGCTGCCTCGACCCTAGCCACCGCCATCCCCGCTTGCAAGGACGCTACTTCCGCCTCCAAACCTTCGAAACCGGCGCTGCGGTGGGATAACCTCGTTCCCAAGCGGTCTGCCTCGTCCCGCGCCGTAGTCGCCTGTCAATGTTCGTTGACGTGGAAAGCCATAGATAAGGGGATGGCGCGAGGGGGGGGAGGGGCGGGGGGTGGAGGTGATTTTTTTTCCAAATTTAACGTACTGAAAAAATATTGAAATTACATCTCGCGTTTATGGAGACAAATACTTGGAATCAGAATAGGATAGTCTCATTGCCAAGGGGTCTGCCTCATCTCGCGCCGTAGTCGCCTTTGCATAGTAATGAAAACTCCCCGGAATAGAGGAGGGCCGGGGTGGGGGAGGGGGGGGGGGGGAGGGGTCACACCCAAAAACTCCAACATCCCTTCAAAACTGGACCGGCGGTTTTTGGGGAAATTGGTTTCTGGAGTAGTGCGGGATAAGCTCGTTCTCAAGCGGTCTGCCTCGTCCCTCACGGTAATCGTCTATTGGAGAATGGTGGGGACGGGACGGGAGAGGGTGAGGGAGGTGGTGGAGGGAAGGGGTGGTAAGGGAAGGGTTGGGAAGGTGGGGTGTGTGCTATCACTTTTACGTATCATTATACCACTATTACTATTATGAACACATTGACACTACTCTTATCAAAATGCTATCGAAACAACTCTACTACTAGTACTGTAAATACTATACTACTAACATTACAGCTATTATTGCTATACTACATTAATACCATTACTACTACTGTGAAATACTACTACTACTACTACTACTACTACTACTACTACTACCACTACTACCACTACTACTACTACTACTACTACTACTGCTACTGCTACTGCTACTACTACTACTACTACTACTACCACTACTACTACCACTACTACTACTACTACTACTACCACTACTACTACTACTACTACTACCACTACTACTACTACTACTACTACTACTACTACTACTACTACTACTACTACCACTACTACTACCACTACTATTACTACTACTACTACTACCACTACTATTACTACCACTACTACTACTACTACTACTACTACTACTACTACTACTAACCACTATAAACACGAACAAACGCGAGTTTCTAATTTGGAAGGCGCCATACAGAATTGGGGCCCCTCTCAAAATGCCTCAAGCGCCCGACGGTGCGCCCGCAGGGTCCCAACCCAACCAGAAGCCTAAGCCCTAACTTAGCCCCAAAATTACAGGGGGTGGGGTCAGGGTGTGGGGTGTGGCCAATCAAAATGGGATTAGGGTGTGGGGCGGGATAAGGTTTGGCCAATCAAAATGGGATCAGGGTGTGGGGTGGGATTAGGGTCGGTCAATCAAAATGGTAACATGGGGTGGGGTGGGATTAGGATTGACCAATCAAAATGGAGGTGAGGTCTTTGGGGGTTGGTCTGACAACGCCTTTCACCTTCAAACACTGAAACCGTGATAATAGCGTGTTGCTTGCAAATTATTGCTGCAGTTCTAGGATTGCAAGGAGGTCTCATCCCGCCCTCACGGTTTTCAATAAACAAGGAAGGGCGTTTTTCAAAATACGGGTACTACTACTACTACTACTACTACTACTACTATCTCTACTCCTGCTGCCACTACCAGAAGTAGTATGATTGCTACCAATACCACTACTGCCACTACTAATACTATACCTACTGCTACTACGGCTAAGCCCACCTTTCTCTCTTCAGCCAAGAGGTTGTCGGTGAGCTTTCCCACTTCGGCCCTCAGCACGCGAACATCGTCCAAAGCTTCCTCCAGCCTCCCCTGGCGCATTCAAGTTCAATCAAAATACCGATTGGAATTAAAAGATTATGTTAAAGATCAATTTTGAGAGAAAGTTGATCTTAAACACTTTTACGGCTTGAGCTATCGTAGGTGTTCCACAACTACGACGACTGCTACTATTACTAGTACCAACAACAACCACCGCCATCATCAACACCAACAACACTCCGCCAACACCCCCTCCACCAAAACCATCCGCCCAAACAAACGTGCCTGCATCCCCCCCCCCCCTGCCCTCGCCCGCCCCTCACCCACCCCTAACCCCCTCCAAAAACAAACTTACGGGCAGCACCACTTCCCCTTTTGAGCGATCGACGAAGTCTCCACCACTCCTTGCGATAGCGCCCTCTGTGCCCTCGAGACATTCGCTTCCCCCCACCCCCGTACCCCATCACCCTAACCCCCCCCCAACCACCCCTACCCCCCCCCACCGCCCCCCCTCATCCCCCCGCCCAAAACAAAGCCTCCCCAAAAACTCACTTGCAGCACCATTTCTGCTTGCGCCATCGAGGCGGTCTCCACGGCTCCGCGGGACAGTGCTCGCTGTGCCCTCGAGACCTCTGCTTCCAGCTCTCGCTTCTGCTCTATCAGTCCTGCTACGTCCCGTTCTCTTGCCGCTATGTCTTCAGCAGCGCGCACCGCGTCACGCTCGAGGGCTTCGACCCGGCTCTGTTTAAGGTCAAAGTTTAGTACGGTTCTGTTTAAGGTCAGCGTTTAGTATATGTATTATGTGCAGTACGGATCTGTTTATGGTCAAATTTGAGTGCGGAAATATGTAATGCTTTCATGTTTACTCTTACAAGGGCTATGCTTAGGGTTTAAAGGTATGCTTAGATAAACTCTTTCGGGAGTTGATTATATCTTGATTATAGTATAAAGGCCGAAAAGCCACGAGCGCAATCTCATCAAGCGTCTATGGAAAGCTTGAGGCAACCCGAGTAATCGCCATCGTCTCACGCTTGCCTCACAGCTTCCTGCGCTGCAGTTTCGCACACATTTCCTACACCAACAGCAGCTCGGATTGCTTCGCGTGGCCGATGCTACCCTACAATCAAGCCAATTTTTGTTTTCGTCATTTTTTTCGTCCGAACTCCCACGGGGGTCAATGGTAGTTTTTAACGTTCAAGGTTTTTGCAGTGTCCCGTCCTCTTGCTGCCATGTCTTAAGCAGAGCGCGCCGAAATCACGCTCGAGGGCCTGGATCCGGGTCTGTTTAACCCGTTAGCCGTCGCCCCGGTGGTGTATCAGGTTATCCTCGAGCCTGGTATAGGTCAGTTTCGTGAGTTCGGCCCCGCCGAGTGCATACTCGTATAAATTCGTTGGGACTTTTTCTTGTTCACAAATTGACTTGCGGAAAGCGCGAGAGCGTGAGTTGGTAACACTCGATGAAAAATCGACGAGCACTAGGATTGCTGAACCCTATGCGCGATGAAAATTGAAGGCAAGAACCGGGGGGGAGAAGGGACGACACCTGTGACCACGGCTTGTCCAGACGCTGGAAAGTAAACGTGTGTGAGAAAAGAAAAAAACGTTTAGCACCGCAGTCCCGACACGGGGACAAAACACCTGGAGTTAGACTACGAAAACTTTAGGAATTGGAAATGGGGTAAACCCCACTGGGACTTCAGACGCAAATTTTGACAAAAGAAAAAAGTTACTTGATATTACAGCATCGACCACATGAAGCAATCCGAGCTGCTGGCGTAGGACGTGCGTTCGAAACGGCAACGCCGTAAGGCAAATATGTCAGGGGACGGGTCAGTCAAGGGAAAACGTCCAGCGGTCAAGGGTGTCAAACCGATCGTTCCACACTGAAACCTAGTAGTTTGGCGTCAGTCAAGGTAACTTATCGGGAAAATTGCCGTCGGTCAAGGGCTGAAAGCGCCGTCTCCTGACATCTTCGTCGCAAGCTGTGAGGCAAGCGTGAGGCAACGGAGATGCTCGGGTTGCCTCAAGCTTTTCCTAGACGCCTGGTTAGATCGTGCTCGTCGCTTTCGGTCCGTGTGAACGAAGCCGTGGTACGGGGGGATACTCCCTTGTTCACTTCGTAGTGGATTTGAGGCACTCGCACGAGTAACTCCGTACCTCACTGACGAAAAAGTCTTCGACGATTGACGCATACTACGACAGAGGTGCACCACTTTTTTATGAGGTTCCTCTAGATTTGGGAGCTTAAGACCTCCCAAAAAAACGATTTGGAGAGAAAAATAAAACTGCCTGCAGAATGAAAAATACCATACGTATGACCTATAGATACAAAAACGATTATTAATCTACCAAAAACGGCCTATTATCTTATTTTCCCCGACGATTTTGGGTTGACGAGCCCCGTCATTCAGAAACCATTTTCGCCAAAAAAAGGTATACCTTAATACCTCTATCGTTGCACGCATCCATTTACTTGGCGCAGCGTTGCGAACCATTCCATCGAGGGTCCATGTCGCCAAAATAAGGTACACAAGAAAGCCAAGACCCGCGCGAGTGCCCCCGAGCCACTGCAAAAAAAAAAGGTCCCTAAAAATGGGACCCACCCTCCTACCCTAGCTTTGGTCCAAGGTTACTATTAATATTAGGTGATTGACGTTTTTAGGCTGTGATAATGCTTTCAAGGTAGAAAAAAAGGTTCCTAAAAATGGGACCCACCCTCCTACCGTAGCTTTGGTTTAAGGTTACTAATAGGTGCTTGACGTTTTTAGGCTGTGATAATGTTTTCAAGGTTGTTAGTCTTTGAGGCGTGGTGTGCGATAATTACAGGTACACTTTCCGGCAAAACGTATATCTGAACTTGACCAGGCGCCTGCCTCAAACCAATATCGTCAGCAAGGTCATTCTTGTTTTTTCAAATGTCAGTGTTATTGTATACCTAGGCCATGGGCCTTTCTATTCGTCGGGTTGCACTATAAGTTCGCAAAAGAAAAAAGAGCTCCTTCAGAGAGGAAAGAGCCTCAGATAAAAACTGCTGTCTTCAGGCTTAACAACCCTTTTGAGGCCCATTTATATCGACCAAAAGTAACGGGATTTTGCGATGTTATCAACCTATCTGAAGAGGAAGAGCCTGCAGCAGTACAATCAATAGTTGTTGTTGTTGTTGTTGTTGTTGTTGTTGTTGTTGTTGTTGTTGTTGTTGTTGTTGTTGTTGTTGTTGTTGTTGTTGTTGTTGTTGTTGTTGCTGTTGTTGTTGTTCTCACATTAACTTGTATAATCAAGTCCGTGGTCACAGGATAGGCTCCAGTCACTCTGGAGCTGAGGGATATCCCAGGGAAAAACACAAACAAACCAAAGGTGGTACACGCATACCGGTATATCACAGCGCTTGCAATTCATGCCTCCGCCAGAAGCATATAAAAAGTGAAATCGGGAGTCAGCCTGCGATGTACCAGGTCCAATAGTATCAGAATGCGGTGCGTGTGTCGTGTAGCTCCTACCGCTGCGCGTTGAAATGAAACACACCCTGTAGAACAGAAAGGGCTGCTTCGTGTGGCCGATTCTGGAACCGTCAGCTCGTTTCGCCATTTGATTTTCCACCTGAAGCCCCAAAACGGGTTCATCGTTAATAGTCTAATGGTTTAAGGTTGCTGATAAGGCTGATGGGAAGGACAAGGGTGAGGCTAGCAGCAGCACACGTCACGACAGTGTCCGCGCTGACCCTTCATGCTAGTATTAGAGAGTTTCTTTTTTTTTCCAATCCTCCAGGGGGTGGGGAAAACTAGAGCTCAAGATTACCGCACTTCTATGTATTTTCATACATACAAAGCATATGGCCACCGATTGTGAAGGCGGAGAAAGCCAACATTACCGCAATGCATCGAGATATGTATGTATATGCCATGAACACCAAAATCAAAATCCGCACCGCATTTCACCGCACCACATTTCACCGCACCGCACCGCACCGCACTGCACCGCACCGCACAGCTCCACAGCGGAGCGCACTGCACCGCACCGCACAGCACCGCACCGTACAGCAGTACCGAAACATCACAACACTAAAAATCCGCACCGCACCGCCGTGGGGTTCTGCAAAAAAAACAAAAAAAAAAAACAAACGCACAGTGGCGGTTGGGTTGGTTCTACGGCGTAAAAACCCTTGACAAAATAGCTCCACTACTACTGCTGTTAACACAGGCTGCGGTGAAGGTGAACCACTTTATTTTTTAATTTTCTGAGGCGTCTGATTTGACGCCTTTACAACTGGAAACCTTTTTTTTTATAAATTAAAAATAAAAATACACTCCAGCTGTGAGATCGAAAATTTTGTCGAAACTCATCTTTGCAAGCTCTGTATGATACTCCGATCAAAAATATGTACTTGAAGTTAGTATGGGAGGGATTTGGGGGCTATAAAGGGGTTAAGGAGCTCGATACCTCACCCCCCAAAAACCGATTTTAACCCCTTTAGGACTGCAGTCCCAATTTGGGGACATATCACTTGAAAATAGAGTCAGATATAGCTTTCTACACTGCAGCACTAAAAAGGGATTAAGCGAACTGATAGTGCAACCCGATTAACGGAACCCATACGCTCGTATAGCCTAGGCATAAAAACCCCCCATTAATTTCGCAAAAACAAAGAATGAAAAACTCCCGCGATTTAGGTTTATTGAACCATTTTCATCCCCGGAAAAAAAATACCCCAGTCTAAATCCAAGTGTTTTGTGCCCATGTCGAGACGGCGGTGCTAAAAGAGGTGAAGGCGCCTCATCATCCAGAAAAAATCGTTTCGCCAAAAAGAGGTACATCTATCGTAGCGCACGCCATTTAACAACTCACCGCCTGCGCGAAACGCTCCACCCCAAGAAGGCTGTCCCGCCCCGCCACGCGCTCTAGCTCCTCCTTTAGGGAGTTCCTAGAATTGTGCGGGAAATTCACGAAGGGGGGGGACGGAGGGAGTGAGGGATCGGGGGTCAGTTTTTGAAGCGCAGCCGACACATCCAATTCAATCAGTAGCATTTGAGGGCGGATCGCGACTCTTCCCAAGGTAGCTATTTAGGCGCTTTGGTTGGCTAATGGGTATCTATCTCATATGCGGCCCAATCAACCTAGAGATTTTCCAAGCCACGGCATGTCATCAACCTAGAGTCTTTCCGAGCACAGCAAGCATCCAAGCCGGCCGAGCCAACCAAAGAACCTTCCGGACATTCCACGGTAGGGGTTGCAGTTGTTAGAATAAAGGTTTGTGACCGGTTGAGCTCCTCCAGTGTGACACCATCGGTTACCATGATAATCTCACGGGTATGTTTGCTCTAGGACTATTATTCACTAATAATGCCTACAAATGTTGGTCGGGCTGCGCGAACGAACGCCTCCGAAGCCATGCTTCGGACGAGACATTCATTCAGCCCCTCATGTTGGGATCTCAGAAAATTCTTAGAACCTGCGGTGTCCCTGGCGTGGCAGGACTCCTTCACTAGCGACGGCATCCAAGCACCGGTCACCCCAAAGCGGTCGCAAAAGGGCTAGGGCTAGCTAGGGTTAGGGTTCGGGCCTTGTGGTCGGGGTGATGAACGGACGCGTACTGCAATAGAGGCGTTAGGTTATACCTCTTTTTGGCGAAAAAGAAATCTGAACGCGGGGCAATATCGTCGGATTGTCGTCCTTGTCTTGCAATTTTTTTGTTTTTTTGTTTGTTTGTTTTGTTTGTGTGCACACCTCGACCATGGGATTGTTCTTGATCGGGTTGCCTTTTCGTTGTATTTTCTCAAAAATAGTGTTAAGGTGGGGGAATAGAGCCCCTCGATCGAGGAGTCTTGAGCAAAACAAGCGGCGCACCCTCTACGACGGTCAAGGTTCACTATTACCAAAGCTGCATAAAAATGACGCGTGCTGCGACAGAGGTGTGCACCACATTTTTTTCTGAGGTTTCCGCAATTCTGGGAGCTTAAGAACTCTCCCAAAAACTGACATTTAGAGAAAAAAAAAAAAAACTGCTACCACCGGATGACCAGATAGATCCCTACGAAGCTAGGTATGCAACGAGAATGATGAAAAAAAAAACTATTTTCCGACGATTTTGAGTTAAGGAGTCCTGTCATTCAGAAACAATTTTCGCCGAAAAAAGGTATACCTCTATCGTAGCAAGTGCCATGTAGGGACCGTACTACGGTAGAGGTGCAGCAGATTCCAAGAAGTTTCTCAGGAGCTCAATGAATATCTCGCCCTCGAAACGACTTCGAAGGCGTTCGTTCGCGCAATCCGGCAAAACACTTCTGTGTGCGCTAGACTAGTCCCAAAAGACAAAATACACACTTGCAAAAAAAAAGATCACACTAACCGGTACTGGTGGTTAGTTGCTCACTCGAGAGAGCTCAGACCGGACAGAAACGCCATATGGCCCAAAATATGGAAACCCCTAACACTGTGGGATGACTCTTCACCATTTTCCTTCTAAGGGTGGTTGCTCGAGGAGCTCCACGCCTCACCCAAAGAACTGATTTGAGTAAACTGTGAAGACTGATTCTGTACGACACCCCCCCCCAAAGGAAGAGCCATTTTTTTTAACGAACGTTTCATGGTTGCTCGACACACGAGGAAAGATGCTACGAAATATATACATATATCTTCATTTCATTTTTTGTTATTGGCAGAGGACTATCGAACGATGACGTCGGGCTGGCAAGGGGCACCGCCCGCACTTCAGGAGATACGACCGGGAGCTGGTTTCAAAACCAGCGATTTCGTTAAAGAGGAGTTGGCGGGGGCCACTACCGTAGAACGACTCTAAAGAGGAAAGGGCAACTCGATGAACAAAGGCCATAGGCGCCTAGCAAGGCACACACAAAATATTCGTATCGAAAAACGAGACCGACGACATTCCGTCCATTTTGGAGTCAAGTAGTCCCGTCATTCAGAAAGAAAGAAAAACAAAAAGGGCAAAAAAAAAGCGCTACCTCTCTATCGTAGTATGCGTTTAACGCCTGAAGAACTGATAACCCATTTTCGGGGGTAGATTACTTGGAATTAGTATAGGGAGGGGTTTGGGGGCCGTAAAGGGGTTAAGGACTCTCGCTTGAATCTTGCGAAAATCGGAAATTGATATCAGAAATCGGAATCCAGCAATTGTTGTGATTCGAAATCGGCCTTAACTGTAACTATCTCAAAGACACTTTGGGGCGAGTAATCAAACTCTTCACGTGTGGAGCGACGGAAAAAATAGGTGCACGTCTATCGCGTGATGCATCACACGGACACAAACGCCTTTTGTCTTCGAATCCCCCCCGCCCCCCCCCGCCCCCCCGGGCAGTGTCTCCCCGGTCGGTGAAACCCGACGTGCTCCGTCCCGGCCATGTAGGGACTCGAGGGTCTTTGGTCCTAAGCAACACGGGCATGAATGAATTGAATATTCCCCTCCCCCCCCCCAACCCCCCTCCCCGGCCGTCCCCTCCCCGCACCTAGCAGCCTCCGAAGCCTCCGGCCTCGCCAACAAACTTTCACATAAGCCATTTTATTTTTTATCTAGTATTTTTTTTGTGTAATATGTGGAAGAAACGTACCGAGCGCCTAAACGTTGGAGGTGTATCTATAATTAATAGGAATAGGAACGGTGCTCCGTCTCGAAATGGATGGCCTGGTCAACGGTCAAACGGCTTAAGGCAAGCAACAAATGCGTGCGCTCCACTCCCATCCCCCCCAGGTCGTTCCATCCCCACACCTGGCAGCTTCCGAAGCCTCCAGCCTTGCCAGCAAACCCTCCCCTCCCGCCTCAGCAGCAGCAGCAACAGCACTGCCCCCGCTCCGCGCCTCCGCCGCCTCTCCCTCCGCGTTCAGCGCCCGTCCAGTCCACCCCTTAAGTTTGCGCTCCATTTCTTGCGAGTTAAGCTCCGCTTGGCGAGCCTTAGCCTCTGCCAGGGTAGCACGTTGATCCGCAGCCCCTTCCCCCGCCCTCGCGACAGCCGCTTCTTCTACGAGGAACTCCGCGTGCTGTTCCGCGAGAGATAGGCGCTCGACGGTCGCCCTTCGTTGTGTTTTCATGGAATGTGGGTGTGTGTGGGGGGGGGGCGAAGGAGAGGAGAAGGAGGACGGGAGGAGGAGGGAGGGGGGGAGAAGGGAGGCGTTGTGGAGGGGGGGGGAGCGGGGGGGGGGAGGGGGAGGAGGGGAAAGGAGGCCGGGATATTGAGGACAAAATATGTGCGGGTTTGGAGGTTGCGGCAGGCAAATACACAGGGCGGGGGGGTTAGGATGGTAAATGCGAACAGAAATCACGGTAGTAATACATCACCATAGAACATCGGGCTAAAACATGGCGCGATGGAACAAGACTGGTCAGGAACTGGGATATTTTAGATCCCGGGTTCTATCGAACTACACCCCAACCCAACTCAAACCCCCTCCAAACACTTTCAAAACCCACCCAAACCCCTATTCTTACGTACTATACATCGGCTTGCCTACCCCCCCCCCCCGCCTTTCTGCCTCCATATCTATGACAGGCCCTTCAACCCCATCCCAAACTCCAACCCCACCTCAACCCCCACCCCACCCCAAACCCCACCCCAACCCAATCCCAACCCAGACCCGACCCTAACCCCACCCCCAAACCCCACCAAATCCCCACCAGTCGCCTATATTCCCCACCCACCCCCCCTTCCGCTCCCGTTTCTCTAGCAGCCCCACCAGCTACTAGCTAATCAGCATCCCCTTGCGCAGCAGACGCCTCTGTTAAGGGTTTCCATTAACCCTCCTACCCCATCCCAACCTCATCCCAAACCATAAACCTAACCCCACCCCCATCCCAACTCCCACCCCAACCCCAACCACCCCCCAACGCCAGCCCCACCCCCAACCCTAACCCATATCCCCTCCAAACCCACGCTACTAATACCTAAGTGGCCCAATTCCTCGCCCACCCCCCCTTCAGCCGCCATCTCTCCAGCAGCTACACCAACGCCATCCCAAACACTATCCTAAGCCCATCCTAACCCCCCCCAACCCCGCCCAAATCCTCATCCTCCACCCACACCCCACCAACACCTCACCCACGCCCCCAACCCAACCTTAACTCTAACCCCAACACCACCCATGCCCCCTCCAAATCCCAATTCTTACCTAAGCCGCACAGCTTCCTCCCCCACTCTCCCTTCCGCCTCCATCTCTCTAGCAGCCCCACCAGCTATTTTCTGCTCGGCATCCCCTTGCGCAGCAGACGCCTCTTTAAGCTTTTCCATCAGCTCCTGACGCTCGCGCGAGAGGCGGTCGAGGTAGACTGTCCTTCCCTTCGCTTCCGCCTCCAGTCGAGACACCTTAACGAAGGTGAAGGTTTCAACATTGGTTCGCGGTAAGGTGTATGCCAGGTACACATCGCAAATAATATGTTGGCATTGTCCACTGCTTGATTAGGGGAAGACTTATTCCTTACCCGAGCTACAGTATAGCGATACCGTTGATACGGCAGTTTGTTGACGTACTTCACCTCTCAACTTCTAACCCTAACCCTAAGACGCGTCAACTCACAGCCTACCAAAAATCCCCATTTCCGTACACAATCTCATGGGGTAGAGGTGGGAGACTCACTTGTAAGCGAAGAGCGTCCGCCTCGACGCGGGCCTCCTTGAGATATGCCTGGGTCCTTCAAGAGGATGGAGATTCGGAGGGGAGGGGAGGCGGGGGGTCGAGCGGTTGGGGGCGAGGGTTTGGGGGGGGGGGAAGGGATAATGATGGATGTACGTACAGGTCTAGTAGGAGGAGGAGTAGTACCGGTGGAGTTGTAGTAGCAGTAATAGTAGAGATAACAGAAGTGTGGTAGTAGCAGCAGTAGAAGTGGTGGTAGTAGTAGCGGTAGTAGTAGCAGCAGTAGTAGTAATAGTAGCATTAAAAGTGACTGTAGCAATGTTAGCCGTCGAATTAGTATAAACAGTAGCACCAGCAATAGAAACAACGGAATAAGAAAGAGTAGCAGCAACATCAACATCAGCAGTAGCAGTAGTACCCAGCAGCACGAACGGCAGCAGTACGAATATATGGCAGCAGCAGCATCCGCCGCAGCACGAACAGAAGCAGGAACAACACCAATCGAAGACCGGACACAACAAGGGAAACACAACGACAAGAACCAACAAACCCCAAACCAAGACCCCAATTCCCAAACCCCAATCCCTAAAAAACAACAACAAAAAGGGGCTCCTCTATTCCTTCCGCCTCCAAGCCCACAGTTGAGAACCAAGCCAAGCAGAACCAGCCTGCCATCTCGTTCTGGCGCAGCAACATCAATCTCCTCGACCACGCCCCCCCCGTGCCCCGCCGCCGAGGCGCTACCACCCCGACCCGTTCCCCTTCCCTCCCCCGACACGCGCTGCGGTAGAGGTGTAGATATATTTTCTGGGGCTCCTAGCCTACTGGGGAGCTCTACGCCTCACCCCAAAATGATTTTGAGCAAATTTTTTTGAACAAATCCATGGCCTAGGTATACAAAAAAAAAAACTAAGGAGACCCGTCGTTCAGAAATCAAAGGCCAGAACGAGCAACATCTACCATAGCACGCCTCCCCCCCCAGCTCCTCCCTCCACCCCCCCTTCCCCTCAAACAAATTCAAGCAGAACGGACCCGTCATCTTGTTCCAGCGCCGCTACGTCAACCTCCCTCCCCCCCCCCCCCCCCCTTCCTCTCCCCACTCCCCACCCAAGCCAAGCAGAACGAACCTATTATCTCGTTCCAGCCCCGCAACATCAACCTCCTCCACCACCCCCATTCCCACCCCTCCCCTTCCCTCTTCCCCCTCTCCCCGTAAACGCCTCCGGAGATTTTCAGCTTCTGCCGCTGACTCGGCTGCCGCTGCTTCCGCGATGACCACCCTCTCTCTGGCATCAGCTAAGGCCTTCGGTAATGGCACACAGCCGGCGACGGTGCATATAGCCGGTAGCGCCAAATTGGCATGGGACACACAAGTTCCGGCCGAGGCATGGAATGTGGGAGGGGAGAGGGGGATGGGGGCGTGGGGGGGGTTAGAGGTTGGGGAAGACTGGGGGGGGGGGGAGGGGTACCTTCGCTCTAGCATTTGCCAAGGCCTTCGGTAACGGTTTACGGCCGGTTAGGGCATATAGCCATGGGGGACACAATATGTGGCGGGGGCGTGGAATGAGGGGGAGGGCATTGGTGGGTAAGACGTAGAGGGGGGGGGGGTATTCATTTGATGCTTGTCTTAAGTCATTTGGCCATTGACCACGCATCTCTTTCGGAACGGAGCGGTAGGGGGAGCGTGGGGTTAGGGATTGCGGGGGATAGAACGTGGGGCGGTACGAGTAAGGGGTCGAGGGAGCGTGACGTACCAAACGTACCGTGCTGGGTCGTACCGCCCGGGACCAGACCGTACCACACCGTACATGCTATACCGTACATGCCATACCACAATACCTTAGGGTACCATAATACCCTACCACCATACAAAACCGTACCGTACCATACCTTACCATACCATACCATGCGTTACCCCATACCATGCCTACCATACCTTATCATACCATACCATACCATACCATACCGTTTCACACCATACCACACCACATCATACCAAACCATACCATATCACACTGTACCGTACCACACCCCAGACCAGCCCATCAGAAATGAGATAGGGTATCTGAAGCTAGAAGCTCGCGTAGTAGGACATTCACAACTGTGGCCAACTTGGCAGCGTTGGTGGTTGGCGGACGCTTCAGGCAACTATTCAGGTTTTCAATGGTCAGGCGTTTGCCAATACACGGGCATTTTTAATTGGTGTCCCCAGTTCTTGCTGTCAAGGCACGTCCGTCACGGCACTTTCCTTGACCCCGTCCGTCAAGGGGTAAAAGTGGTGTCTCGTGACATGTTTGCCTTGACAGGGGTTCCTATTTCTTGTCGCGTTCAACATTAGACACCACTCGCATTCACCTCTCACCTCTTCCAGCCGCGCACTCTCTCGCTCTTCGCTGCTAATCACCTCCCACCCTTCCGGCTTAGCCACCATCTCCCCCACCGCCGCCATCCCTGCCTCCTTCCCATCGCCCCGAGCCGAGCCAACAGATGCAACAACGCCGTCACCATCAATAGCATCACCACTGCCACCACCACCACCGCTAATGCTGCTGCTGCTGTGGGGTTTTCCATCGATGGTGGCATGTTTTAATGGCGCTTCGGCGGCTCGCGCGGAAAGGCGTGCATTTTCGTCCTCTAGCTTTCTTGCGAGGGTCTGGGGAGAGACAGGAGGTGGGTATTTCGGGGGAAGGAAGGCCAGCCGAGCTGGTTAGTGTGTTGGTGGTGCGGAGGGAAAACATAGAAAGCATATATATCATACCCTGGTAGGTACTGTACGCTGTTACGGGAGCATCGACCTCACTAGGATCCACGTACGGCGAACGAAAAAAACAAGAATTTGCTGTTGTGTCAAACGTTTACCGAGGGTGGGCATCACGTACAAGCATCATCACGTTTACATCCACTCTTCTCTTTCCCACCCAATGTTATGCTTTCTTCGATTACTCCTTTATGCTTTCATAAATTTCGCCCATGTCTCCCGTTTACGCCTGTTCCGCTGGTTATGCTCCTAAAGAAGTCCACTTCTGCTACTTTTACGCAGAAAACCCCACATTAAGCCAATTTCATGCTCTCGTAAAAAAAGGTCAAATTATAATGCAAAAGTAAAGTCGAGCATAATGGATACGAACTATAAGCCTAGTCATCATCTGCGCGCTGTATCGTACATCCTCGTGCGTTGCAGTTCGATACATCCCGCAGACCAGCGGCCCGGAATGTTCGCTGCGTATGGTCGACGCTGTAATCTCCATTTCTTTTTGACACTTTGTCCCTGTAAAGCTAGTTTAACCCCTTGAAGAAGTGCAACAAGCAGTCCACACAAATTTCAAGAAATTTCCCTCCAAAAAACGCGGTTGCAGTTTCAAGTAATTCCCCCCCCCAAAAAAAAATAGGTGCACTTGCAAACAAAGATGTGGGTTGACGGTCTAGTTTGGTCCCGTCAAGCCCTTGTTAGACGTATTATACTGGTTTTAGTATGGGGCGGTCCTTGACGGATGTCTCTTCAGGCGTAATATACTGTTTTAGGTATGGAGCGGTCCTCGACGGTTGTCCGTCAAAGGTCAAGAGTGCCGTCAGCCAACATCTTTGGTTGCAAAGGGGTATAGCAGTGTCACAACAAACACTACCTTGAGACGTCCAACTTCAAGCTCGAGTGGCGACGGTTTCCCCTTCATATTTTCCGCCGCGGATTCCTCACGTGCCTGGCACAATGAATGCGGCGAGAGAAGCGAAAAAACAGGGGACATTAAGAAAGAGACCCCGGTACAGAAACGCAAGGCATCGGAGGGAGTGTGTGTGGGGGGGGAGTTCCAAAGCGATTTAAAAAACAGAACCAAACGAAACCAGACCAGACCACAACAACGAAGATGAAAACCAAAACTACAACCAAAACCGAGTTTGACACGACTTTATACGTTAGAGACACACCATAACCATTGGGCAGAAGCGTAATAATCTCGCCCATCCCGAATCAACACAAACCAAACCACAACTAAACAACAACAAACAAAACCAAACCACAACAAATAAAAGCACCACCACCACCACCACCACCACAACCAACACCATACCCACCATCAATACCAACATCAACACCACCACCACCGCGGCCACCATCGCCACCGCCGTCACCACCACCACCACCACCACCACCACCACTACCACCACAAACACCACTACTACCACCACCAACACCACTACCACTACCACCACCAACACCAAAACCAAAACCACCACAATAATCGCCACCACCACCAACAACAACTACAACAGCAAACAACAACACCCACCTTTGAGAGTTGCGCCTCCCTCGCCACAAGTTGCCTGTTCAAGAAATCGACGTGGTCGTTCAGCTGGTCCACGATGCGCTGGTTGGCCTCGTGGGCATGCGCCAGAGTCACCTGAATTTCGCCCCCCCAAAAAAAACAAAAAAACAAAGAAACATATAAAAAAATTGAAAAAAGATGAAAAAAATCAAACCGAAACAAGCAATACAAACGGAAACGAAATACACACAAGAAGCGTAAGCTCCCCCTCTCCATTTCCCTCCTCTCCTTCTCCCTTCCCTCTCTCTCGCTCTCCCTTTCCCTGCTTTCCATCTCCCTCTACCTCCTATCTCTCTCACCCCACCGCTCCCCGCCCCCTCTTTCTCTCCCTCCCTCCCTTCCTCCCTCCCTTCCTCCCCCACTCCCTCCCCCCCACCTCCCCCCCTCTCTCGCCTGCTCAAGGTTACTCCCACTGCCACCGCCAATCTGCGCGCCGAGCCGAGCGATCTCCTGCTCCCTCGCCTCCACCTGCCTCTCCAGCCTTGCCCTCTCCTCCCCCATCCCCGCCAAAGAGGAAGATGCCTCTTCTAGTCTCTCGCGCAGGGTGTCCACCACAGAAGACAGATGGTCGTCCTGGAGTCGGGAGAGGAGGGGGTTACGGATAGCGGTCGGTATCATATGTTAAAAACGCTACATGACACATCAGGTACCTACTGCAGTATGATACCAAGGAACGTGGGATGATGTCATCGCAAATTAAATGAAGGCGACACACACCATACTGCGTGTGTAATATTTTTAATCCTCCCCCATCCCCGCCAAAGAGGAAGACGCCTCTTCCAACCTCTCCGGAAGGGTGTCCACCACCGCGGACAGGTGGTCATCATGACGTCGGGGGGGGGGGGGGGGTCGACAACAACCACACCAACGCTAACACCAACACCAACACCAACACCAGCACCAACACCAATAGCAGCAACAGCAACATCAACAGCAACAACAACAACACCAACAACAACGACAACGACAACAACAACAACAACAACAACAACAACTACTACTACTACTACAACAATAACTACAACAACAACAATTCGCATCAAAAATACGCGCCAATTAAGTCGCATCAACCACCAGAAGCGACACCCGCGGACACCACCGACCTCATCCCCCATTCCCTCTTCGTGCATGCCTCCTCTGAATCTCCTCCCGGTCTTTCGCGACCCCGCCAGCAGCACGCCGGTCACCTCCATCTCCCTGCAAATCGGGCGATTGCCGAGCGCAAGACAAAGTACGGGAAGTACGGGAGAGGCAGAAGCGGCATCGGCGGTATCAGCCGGGAGTGTTTAGGACTTCGACCAGCTCCGCCAACATAGTTGATAATCTACTATAGTCTATACTAGCTCTTCATTACATCTGCATTCCGACAAATTTCTAAGACAGTCCGGCAAGGGACACGATGGTTAGGTCTTAGAGTTGAAAGCGCATTTCAACCATTGTGTTGAAGCAGGACAAAAGGTTCATGTTATATAAAAATGAGGGGGAAGGGACTTAAATCCTCTGTCAGGACTGAGGTCCGGTGTTGTCCACAAACGCGAGGCGGGCTAGGTCCACAGCCATATTACGGAGGACAAAACCACCTGGAATCAGAATCGCATAATTTCTGCAACGCGATAGAAAACAGGGTGAAAAACTCTAAATTCCCTCTCAGAACTGCAGCCACATTACAGAGGAAAGCCGATGGGAAAAATAATTAATAATGGTCGCAGTATACGAAGTATGACAAAAAAAGGGTCAGCCACCGCGTCCATACCGCTCTAGGCCGTTCAGCCCCTTTCCCCCTCCTCCCCTCGTCTTGCGCGGAAGGCCATCTTGGTGAGCTGTGGCGGTAGTGGCGGTGGCGGTGGCGCCGTCGAGTGCGGAGGCCAAGCTTTCCCTCAGACGGCCGACCTTTCGAACGGCGAAAGGGCATGGGCGAAAGGAGAACATCGAAAGGATGAAAAGGAGATGAAAATCGCAAGGAGAACTCCACGACACGCGCCCAGCCTCGTCATGCTCCTACTGCTGCACGCTCTTACTATAATCTCGGTCAGACCGCACTCGTAGTTTTTTTTTGCCGCTATACATGGTTTCGAAAAGGGTTAACCCCTTTCGTTAATCATAGCGTTAACCTCACCCCAACCGACCCGACCCAACCGAACCCAACCCAACCGAACCGAACCCAACCGAACCCAACCCAACCGAACCGAACCCAACCCAACCGAACCGAACCCAACCGAACCGAACCGAACCGAACCGAACCGAACCGAACCGAACCGAACCGAACCGAACCGAACCGAACCGAACCGAACCGAACCGAACCGAACCGAACCGAACCGAGCCAAACCCAATCCAACCCAACCCAACCCAACCCAACCCGACCCAACCCAACCCAAGCACTTGTCGTGTCGCTAGTGAACCAGCTCCCCCACCCATCCACCCACCCACCCATGCGCGCTGCCGCACCCCAACCCAAGCCCAACCCAACCTCAAGCCAAACCACGCCAAGCCACGCCAAGCCAAGCCATTTGCGTCTCCAGGTTCTCAATCCTGACGTCTTTCTGCGCCCGCAAGCACCTCCCCTCCTCCCGAATCACCTAAACCCACCCCAACCAACCCCACGCCCACGCCCACCGCCACCGCCACCCCCACCTTCACCACCACCATACCAGCGGCCCCAGGTCCTCCATCCTCTCCCGACTCACCTTAACCTAGCCCACCCCACCCTATACAACCCCACCCCACCCCAACCTCCAATGCCACCTCCACCGCAAACTTCACCATCACCATACCTGCGTCTCAAGTTCCTCCATCCTGAGGTCTTTCTGCGCCCCCAAGCACCTTGCCTCCTCCCGATCCGCCTCCGCCCTCTTCTCCAATAACAGTGCGGAACGCTCAGCCCTGCTCGCATCCTCGGCCGCTTTGATAACCTAAGGAGGCGTGTTTACCAGCAAACGCGATTTTTTCTAAGGCAGGGTGTTGGTTGGACCTGACGGCTACTTATTAATAGTAGTTACTATATTAATAGTGGTTACTATTAATATATGCGTGCCACGATAGAGGTATACCACTTTTTGGCAAAACACATTTTCTGAACGACGGGGCTCCTCAGTAACCCTTTTAGCACCGCAGTCCCGACATGGGGACAAAACACTTGGAGTTAGAATAGGATCATTGTAGGAGTTGGAAATGAAAATGAATCGGAAATGTCATTCTTATTTTTCTTTTTCGACACATGCTAAGATAGAGGAGCACCCAAACTTTCCTTCTCAGGGTGGTGGCTTGAGGAGCTCTGAACCTCCCTCAACAAACTGGTTTAGAGTCAACCGAAAGTGCAACCCGGTGAAAAAAAAATCCCACGGCCTACGAAGGAATACAAAAAAAGTCAGACTGAAAAAAAAATGGCACATTCCGACGATTTTGGGTTAAGGAGCCTCGTCATCCAGAAAAAAATAGCCAAAAAAAGGTATACCTTTATCGTAGCACGCGTCTTGGCCATATTAATATTTCGTGGTATGCCTAGGCCATGGGATTGGTGATCGAGTTGAACTTTCAGTTTACTCGAAATAAGCTTTTGCCTCAGAAGGCAAATACCTCCTCACCAGGTTAGGAGCCTCAGAAAGAAAAATGTACACCTTTACCATAGTCCGTGTCATTAGCTGGACGGCGAAGCAATCCAGTCAAAGGACTTCAGTATTCTCGATATAAAACATTGGGAGTTACAAACGCACCAGTCGGATGTGAGCACGCAGGAATCCGCGTAAGTTACCGCACGCAACTCTAACGCAGTATAGTTACTAAAACAACTCATGAGTATTAACAGTCGGCGACTTATAGCATGCCAATTCACAGCCCTACTGTAGAAGTTGTAGTTTGCACCGTCCCGCCCCCACAAGGAGACCCTTTCCGAGATGGCTGAAGCTTGCTTGTACTTCCGCCAACCGGAATATAGACAGAAAAACGAACGGAACCAGGACCGGCGGCTTTGTGCTCGACCAAACACAACAACAAAGGAAAAAGAGTCAAACCAACACCAACACCACCAACACCTACAATACCATCAACGCCAACACCAAAAACACCAACACTTACTCGTACACTGCCATCAACGCCAACACCAACACCAACAACATCAAAACCTACACCAACACCTAAACTCCCAACATCACCACCACCACCTATACCAGCACCAGCATTATCTACAGCACCGCTACTACTACCAACACCAACCCCAACCCCAACCTCCCCCCCCACCACCACCACGGTCACCACCAGCACTAACACCAACACCACCATCTAGCACCACCAACACCATCAACACCAAAACCACAACCGAAAACACCAACACCAACACCAACGCCAACACGACGGCCACCACCACCACCACCACATGTTTGTCACCTTGAGGTGGAGGAGGTTGTTGTCTCTCAGTAGCCGGGCGTTTTCCTTCTTCAGTGGGAACAGCTGCGCCCGGCTAAGCGCTAGATCCGCAGCAGTTTGATCCTCCTGTAGAGGTACAAGGAAAAATTGGCAGTAAGATGATGGATTAGGGTTGGGGTGGTGCTTGAGGGTAGGGGTGGGGGCCAGATGGGGGCCGGGGTCGGGGTGGGGGCAAGTACAAAAGAAACCTTGACGTACCTAAACAAAACTGTCTCCAAAAGAGACCCAGGAGCGCGTCATAAGACTAGCAAAAGATCGGTCATCATTGCTGGTGCGCACGAAGCCGTTTGCGCAGGATCCAACGCGCTCTAACACCTCCCCCAACATTGAAACAAAAAAACGTTGATACAGCAGCTACAAAACGGGGAATATTACGTAGAAACCCTGGTACGATATACCGCAGTACAGCAGCAGTACCAGGTCCCACGCGCGATGGACATCGGGTTGAATCTGACTGGTGACACTTGCTACGAAAAAAGGTGCAGTACCTCTTTTAGGCCAACCTTGACCTTTTCTGACCGACGGGGCTCCTCGACAGAGGAGCTACAACACGTGGTTGGATTATTACAATACCATGGCCAAGGCCAGGGTAGACGGGGGGTACCCCCTTTGTTGACTACCGGGTGTGACCCACCCGCACGAACGACTCTGTACCTCCCTGATGGAAAAAAAAAAGTTAGGCGACTTGTTTGGCGCAACGTAGCTATACATCAACCCAGTGTGGATTTATGTTATCGCAAAATCAAAACAGCACGCTAGCTTGAGGCCGCAAAGGCACAGAGGGGGGGGTACTCGGGCGAGCGACCCCGAGCCTCTGCGGGAAAAAAAAAGTGACCCCACTCCCGTAGACTTGGTCTCATTTCGCTTTGTATCTAGGCCATGGGGTTTGTTCATCGGAATCAACTTTCGAACCAGGATTTTTTTTTTATAAACGTAAACACGCACTCCAGCTGTGAGATCGAAGATTTCGGCGGAAACTCATCTTTGCAACCTGTGTGTGATGCTCCGATCGCGCGCATTACTGGGTGTGTGTGTGCCCTCGTGACGGATATAAGTCGGTGACTCGCCTTAGAACTACATAGTGTAGCTTGTCCCAGGGTCAACAGGGTGATGTTAAAATCAATCTGCGCGCGGAAACTACAAAACCCGTTGTTGAGGGGGACAAAATCTGACGGCTGTGGAGCGTATTTTTATGACAGCCGATTTTGGGGGTTCGGTATGGACCTCCTGAAATGAGGAGCCTTCGTTGAACTAGGGTTCACCGCTATCGTAAGCACACGTCTGGTACCAACCATCTGTTACCAACCATCTGGTACGTTGGGCTGCGAAAGCAACTGAGTTAAATCGACACACGACGCGTATGAAAATACGTGGAAGTGTGATGAGCTAAAGCTTTATTTTTCTTCATCCGCCGGAGGATAAAAAAAAAAAAAAAAAAATCTGGTACCAACCATATATCCACAACAAGAAACTCAATATACAACAAGAAACTGGGAACACTGAACTCAGGACATCTGGGGGTTGTGAAGCGGCATTGAATCCTAATATGTACACGAGGTGCCTGGTTGGACACGTGTCTGAGGGTAGACACGTAGTGGATATGACGAGTAGCGTGGATGAGATTGAACTCTGGCACTCAAGAGGAAAACAGAGACGCGACGGGTACTAGAGAAGCAAAGCGTACGGGAGGAAATAAAGCTGGATGGTAACCGACTGGCAAGCCTGCTGATCGACCGACATTAAATCAAACGCGAGTGCACAGCAGAGTAGACTGCACCAAGACTGCCATCATCTGGCATCGTTAGCACGCTCGCAAAAACACAACCCCCCACCCGCCTCCCTAGCCCGAACCCTCACCCTCTGTTGAAGGTCCTCATAGCTCTCCGTTGTCGTTACCAGGTCTTCGAACAGCCTCTCCACCAGCGAAAGCGACTCAGCCGTGAACGGGTCATGATAGTCCAAGGCCAGCAGCCTGGCCCTCTGGTCCGAGACCCTCTTCTGTACGCTCCCGTCCCGCCCCGCCGAGCTCATGCCACTGCCCTGCTTGTTGCTGAAGAGATATATTTACGAGTACACGTTTTAGCGGATACGTGTCTTGGAATTAGCATTTTTTTTTTCTTTGGCAGATCTGAAAGGGTTGAAGAAATTCGATGGTAAGAACTCGAGCCTCGTTGTCTCACAATAAACAAGAAATTCGACCGAACACACGGTGATCTGGGTCGGGTGCGGGTTCATGATGGTCCAAAGCCAGCTGTCTTCCCCTCTGGTCCCGAGATCCACTTCTGTGCGCTTTCATCTCGCCCCGACGTGCTCATCGCACTGGCTCGCTGCTTGCTGCTTGGAGAGATGTATGATATGACATGTACAAAGGGTGAATCGGACGCCATAAGAAATCGAGGGTCGTTTTCTCACGAAAACTAAGAATTTGGATCGAAGCAGCGGTGCTCAGGGTCGGGCGCGGGTCGTGGGAAGCTCATGGCATACCGTGCTGGAGATATGCTACGATAGAAGCGCACCAGTTAGGGGAGGGAAAACGAGGGAACAACGCGAGAAACAAGGCCAAGAAAAAAGAAAAAAAGAAGCAAGCAAGACGACAAGCGTCATTACTGCCGCTTTCGTGCTCCTCGCATTGAACTCAAAAACGAAAACAAAAACTACAGCAGTGCCTCTCACTGCAAACAATATCCATTCTCGAGTAAATCCAAGTGATTTTGTCAGTTCCATTCGGCAATAAGATGAGGCTCGTTTTCTCACGATAAGAATACCCGGTACACTGCTGAACGAATAAATTCGACCGAAGAAACGGTGCTCAGGGTCGCGGGGGGCATACTGCATCCCACATAACAGCCAGTAGTAGCCTGCGCTCAAAGGTGGCGACAAAATAAGAAATTGAGCCTCGACAACAAAAATAACGTTTCTTATTCATCGCGGGCGTCTCTCTATGTAGATGTATATATAATCAAAC